>PVIA01010367.1:0-52351 GCA_004024845.1 Tonatia bakeri | reverse complement strand
TTACATAAAATAAATTAAATTATAAATATATAAGTGTATGTCTTTATATGTATTGCATGACTATATATTAAATATATTACTATATTTAAATTATATTATATCACTATATAATATATATTATATTATTATAATATACAATATTATATTTTATGTTATATAGTATATAGAATATATAAAAATATAAATGCATGAAGTGTAAATATATAAATATGAAGAATAAATTACATAAAATAAGTTAAATTAAATATATAATATATAATTTATTATTTTAAGTATATTTTATTTATTATGCTATTATAGTTGTCCCATTATTGATCTCCCTCTTTTCCTCTTCACCTTGTACACCCATCCCACCAGCACTCCCCCACCTTAGTTCATGTTCATGGGTTGTACATATAAATTCTTTGACATTTCCTATACTATTCTTAACCTCTCCCTTTCTATTTTGTACCTATCACTCATGCTTCTTATTCCTTGTATCTTTTCCCCCATTCTTCCCTTTTCCCTTCCCCACTGATCACCCTCCATAGGATCTCTATTTCTGTGATTCTGTTCCTGTTCTAGTTGTTTCTTCAGTTTTTGTTTTTGTGTTTTAAGTGCAGTTGTTGATAGTTGTGAGTTTGTTGTCATTTTACTGTTCATATTTTTTATCTTCTTTTTCTTAAATAAGTCCCTTTAATATTTCATATAATAAGGGCTTGGTGATGATGAACTCCTTTAACTTGGCCTTAGCTGGGAAGTACTTTTCCTGCCCTTCCATTCTAAATGATAGCTTTGCAGGATAGAGTAATCTTGGATATAGGTCCTTGACTTTCATGACTTGTAATACTTCTTTCCAGCCCCTTCTTGTCTGCAAGGTTTCTTTTGAGAAATCAGCTGACTGTCTTATGAGAACTCCTTTGTAGGTAACTTTCTCTTGCAGCTTTTAACATTCTCTCCTTATCTTTCATCTTGGGTAATGTAATGTGATGTGCCTTAGTGTGTGTTTCTTTGAATTCAATTTCATTGGGACTCTCTGAGCTTCCTGGACTTCCTGGAAGTTTATTTTTTTTTTGCCAGGTTGTGGAAGTTCTCCTTTATTATGTTTTCAAATATGTTTCCAGTTTCTTATTATGTTTGCAAATAAGTTTTCTCCCTTTCCTTTTTCTGGTATAATTTAAATAAATATAAATATATGTTATTTCTAATATATATAAATGTAGAATACAAATGTTATCCAAATATAGGAATAGTCAAATCAATAAAATCACTGGCAAAAATGAAACAATGTGTCTTTTATTTTATGGAAAAATCTAAATGGACTTTTTGGCCAACCCAATATGTTGGCAAACAAATTTATTTAGCTCTAATAGAATTCTTATTTACTGATGCTTTGTATTGTACTTTATTGTATGCAGTTACTTTGTCCATGCATTTTATTATACTTTGCTGTATACATGTTTAATTGTCTGCTAGACTGATGATTGCAAATGAATTTTGTTTTTGCATCCTTCATAGTGGTTGTGTTCTTGGGTATTCAATAACTATATGTTAATTTAAAAGGAATTAAATTGAGAATAGCCTGGAGTCACATTAAAAATTATATCTTTTTCTTCTTTACACATTGGGATCAAGGTCAGAGGTATAGTGGTACTAGCTAAAATTAATTTTAGGTCCTTCTATATTTAAGAACTAATTAGCTTTTATAGAAATCAGTTCACATAGCAAGATTATATCAAGCAGATGATGATATTTTATGCATAAATATAACTACCAAAGAAGGCAAAAAAAGCAAAGTGTCTATGAAAGTGAGTGAATAATTAAAAGATGACGATCCCTCTTAATAATATTAATCAAATTAAAGCATCTAAAACTAAATTATTTTCTTCAGGGAAGCTCCATAATAATCATATTTATATTAACATGAGCTATATAAAATTGTCAGTGGTTTACTTTTTTTACCTTCAAAAATGGCAATTTTATGCAATTAAGCCCAATATATTAATATATTTGTTCTTCACATTTTTAACAGAACAAATTAGGAAAAGTAACATTTTTTCATACTCAGTCCTCAAATTTATTTTAAAGTATTACTGATTATGTAAAGTAAGTGTTCTGCTAGGGGTTTTGTTTCATTTGTCCATGTTTACTGTGAAAAGTCAATAGCTACAAACACAATGTCTACTAGGTCACTTATTTAAAAGCTATAACATTCTGAACTTTCATACAATGGGCAACTTCTGTCTGTAATCTTAGACAGATGTCAGGGTGCAATATCTAGACTGGGGCTCTACACAGCGACAAGAAAATCACAGGACCTGCCAGAGTTAATATAGACAGATAATGCATTTTTTTTATCCAGAAATGCATACCCCAAATAGAGCATATGCTGTACACAGCTGTAGTAGCAAAACCTCTATTTTTCTTCATCACATGTTTTTAAAAGGCTTTTCTTTTTTTCCTCAAAACTTAGGTTTACTTTATGTTAGATTTTGATTACCAATTTATATGAAATTTATAATTACTGGAATGAAAACAATATAAAAATGACATTATAAAATAATTTCTCTGTTCTGGTTAAGAAAGTTATGCATATATGCATTATAGGAAATTTGGAAACATGAAGTGGAGAATGGCAATTAACAGTAGCCATATAGCTCAGAGATATCCAGTGTTAACATTTTGATTTGAAACATGACAATAATTTTTCTATGTATATATAAAGTATAAAATTGCATTTTAGGTAAATGGCTTTATTATGATAGAATTCAAATACCATAAATTCACTTACTGAGACTGTACAATTTAATGTTTTTAGTGTATTCACAGATATATACAGTAAAGTTTAGAACATTTTTTTTTTTAAAGATTTTATTTATTTAATTTTAGAGAGGGAAGGGAGGGAGAGGAGAGAGAGAGAGAGAAACATCAATGTGCGGTTGCTGGGAGACATGGCCTGCAACCCAGGCATGTGCCCTGACTGGGAATCGAACCTGCGATGCCTGGTTCGCAGCCCGCGCTCAATCCAAGTTTAGAACATTTTTATCACCTTAAGAAGTATATACTGCAGATGTTGTAGGTGTTATTCTCCTGCCCTTCTCTTGCCTACGCCAGCCTTAATGCTGCTCATCTACTTTCTGTCTCTATAGATTTTCCTATTCTGAACTTTCATGTGAATGAAATTATAGAGAATGTCAGTTTATTTTTATTATTTATTTTGTTTTTTTCCTGACTGCCTGTTTCTGCTTAGCAAAATCTTTTTCAAGGTTCATCCATGCTGTAACATCTATTAGCACTTCATTCCCTTTTAGGCCTAAATAATAGCCTTTTGTATATGTAAGCCCGATTTGTTTATCTGTTTGTCTTCTGAAAGACTTTTGAGTTGGTTTCATCTTTTTGGCTATAATTAATAATGCATAAGCTTCTGTGTAAACATCTGTTATCATTTCTCTTGGGGATATATGTAAGAGATGGATTACTAGTTCATTTTGTAACTCTAATCATTTGAGAAAGTTCCAGACAGTTTTTCTTTAGTAACTTAGTTATAGAACACTAATACAATAAGTGAGGTTCCACTAGGTACTCTGTTCAAAGCTACCTTTAAAGAAGGTAACAACAGAACAAAGCATGGTCCCTGCTCCACAAGAAAGGCAGCTGAATTGGAAGAAATTACTTCTTCTCAACACATACACAATGTGTTCCTCTTTACTCATTTACAGTTTTTCTGAGGTGCAGTGGATACTGGTACACAAACTTGACCCCCATCAGAACTAGGCCAGTAGTATTGGCCACTGATAGACTAACAAGTAAGACTCTCTCTACGAATTTTTCTCAGTCAAAAGAGTGTTCCCTGCTTTTTGCTGATCTCTGGGCCAGTTTGCTTTCAGTGGCTGGTCATTGCAGGGAGGAATCTGACGGAGTTAGGAGGTTGAAGGCCTTACCCCACCACCTCAATTGGGATAGCTCTGAGGGGTCTCTAGTTCAACACCCCTCTTTGAATCTGAGTCCTCTGTTCCAATCATATCAAATTTTAAATTCACCCTCTGCCCAATCTTTCTTCCCTCAGCCTTTGTGGACTTTGCTTCTGAATATGCTTCCTAGTAAACCTTCTGAACTCAAATGTTAGCATTGCAGAATGTATTTCTTAAGAAACTTGTCTATGCCTGGAAGGCTGAGTGATGTAGGAGACCCTTAGAATTTGCCCACTGTGTATGCCTACTATTCCTAATCTAAGAAACCTATGAATTAATTATATTACCTGGTAAAGGGGCATTAAAGCTGCAGACAAAATTAAGGTTGCTAATCATATGACTTAAGAAATGAAGATATTCCTTAATTTCCCAGGTGGACCCAATGTAATCCCATGGATTCTTTAAAATAAAAGAGGAGACAGAAGAGAGATGGATGAGAGTTGGTAGCTTGAGAAGAACTTGAATTTGAATGAATATAACATTGCTAGTTTTGAAGATGGAGAAAAGAGGCTCTGAGGTAGGAATATGAACAACCTTGAAAAGCTAAAAGGTAAGAGAACAAATTCTCCCCTAGAATCTCCAAGAAGAACACAGTTCTGCCAAACTTTGATTTTAACCTGCGTAACTAACTTCAGACTTGTAATTTCTAGAACTATAAGGGGATAAATTTATTACAGCAGTGTTAGAAAACAAATACACTTTCTTCTTTTCTTTTTATAACACGTTGTTTAACTCTGTCACTGACTATTCATATATCTTCCTCCAGGCATCTGTACCTTTTTCAAAAAGGAAAATTATACCTCATTTATACTTGACCTGCAGTGCTACAACACAGAATGATTATTCTGGGTAAGGAACAAGATCTAATATGTTTGTATGATGGGTTAATGAAAAAGACAGGTGAAATACTCTCTGTGTTTAACACCCAAAGGGTAGATAGCCAAATGTAATTTATGAAGTATTATAACCCTCTTGTCCTTCACATTACATTGCCCGGAAATCATCTTTTCCTATACCTGAAGAGTTGGGCCTACCTACATTTTAAATGTGGAAGAAATACTATCCTCATGTACATTTTGATATCAAAACTCAGTAAGATGTTCCCCATATATTTTCTTTGTTCTCAAATAAATCATCTTTACATGAATCTATTTGCTTATGATTTTGAAGATCCACTATATTACTATAATAGATATAAAATTGTATCTATTTAATTATAAAATTACATTTCTGATTAAGCATAATTTTATTGAATATATTTTTGGAAGTTTCCATTTGTTTTATCTCTCAACATTCTTTCTTAATGTTATGCAAACTCTTGTAGAACCTGATTAATTCTCTTCTATCCATGTTCTGTTCAGTAGGGGGGAAATGTAAAAATAACCAAAGCTACATGAAATCAGGTTCAAAAACAAAGTAGAATAAAATTACAAATACATGTTTAAAAAGAACATTACCTCTTCTTAAACAAAATAACTGTATGATTGTTTAAAGATATAATATATAGTATAAGATATCTATTATAAATTCAAGTAAAGTCAGTTAGAAGACACATTTCTTGTTGTTTTATGGAACAGATGAAGCAGGAAATAATCTTAACATCATGCCATCAGCAGTTTCAGAAGTAGACACAACAGAAAATGTTTGAATAACTAATAGTTTAGAATGATTCAAAACTGTGATTAAAGTCTGTTTTTCATTATAGTGTAAAAACAGTAGGCATGCTAGCCCAGTAAAAAGAGAGAAAGAAGAAAGAAAGAAAGAAAGAAAGAAAGAAAGAAAGAAAGAAAGAAAGAAAGAAAGAAAGAAAGAAAGAAAGAAAGAAAGAAAGAAAGAAAGGAAGAAAGAAAGGAAGGAAGGAAGGAAGGAAGGAAGGAAGGAAGGAAGGAAGGAAGGAAGGAAGGAAGAGGGAAAGGCAATGGAAGGATGGGTGGGGGTAGGGAGATCAGATATATCTTATGTTGTGAAAGTTTTGACACCTTCTTTGTTTTGGGTTCATTCACTGAGGTGGTCCACAACTACATCTGCCTTGCAGCATTCTATTTAGTTATAATTAAAATATGTAAAGATTTAAAGAATGTATACCCACAATTAATATGATAGCTTTGGGAAATGTTATTTACTTCCTGGGCAGTACTGAGTTAGAAAGAACTGATATGAAAAGAACAACAAATAACAGGGTCAGATTGTAACATTATGTTGATTTGAAAAGGTCAGAGAGACATGTGAGTAGGTCTCACTGCCCATGCTATATACTATGTAATATTAGTGTCAATCATCATTGAGCCTATATGAAAATCTCAAAATGAACAGTCACTCTAACCCAATACTTCAGAATGGACTGAAAGGCAACAGTTACTCGGGTGAGGGAGATTTGTTTGTGGACTACTGTTGCCTCACCATCTCTCATTGTGGAGGATGACTGTGACTCAGTTCAGCCTTCTGGCATTAATAAGCTGCCTGTTTGTTCTGTTTGATTATCCATCTGTGCAAATGAGATTCAGTGTGACTTTAAATCTGTTGGAAATGAAATTCACTTTCAAGGTAAGAATTGTTAATAGAAATAAACAAGTGGAATAAAAAGGTGTTGATATCTTAAACTGTAAGCCAATTTTACACAAAGACCCCATTTTAATATGAAATTAAACTACAACTGCAGTAAGTCATATCATAGGTGCTTTCCTATCACTAGTTTACATGTGAATCTGGAACTGCTGAAACCTTATGCAAAACCAAATGCACCTTAGACTACAGTCAAAGTTATAGAATTCTTTATAGATGTTTAGCTCTATATCTTTACCTTTTTCAGGTCAAGAAATATAGTGTTAAGTAATATATTCCCTTACATATCTGATTTATTAGACAGACTTTAACATGCCTTTTAAATAGTAGCTACTAATAGGAATATAAGTTTCTTTGCTATGTCTTAAACTTCTTCTACTTGCTGAGGTATTTCATTGATTTACAAAAAAAAAAAAAAAAAGGTCCAGTTAGATGAAGAATTCTGTCCCTTTCTGTGGGAGATAATACATAAAGACACTGCCATCTGGAATTTCTAATGAATGAGTTTTAATTTACTGATAATTAGAAAATACTTAGAACATGTGCTAGACCCAGTAAATTCATTATTGTGTTCTCTTTTGAGACTTGTAACCTAGTCCATGCAAGATGCGGCATAGTTTTTCCTATTCAATATATTTTCCAAGTTCCCTTGCTTAACCAGCAGAGTGTGTGCTGCCCAGGTGGTGGTGAATGAGGTAATGGAGTAATTTCCAGAAAGACATCTAGGAAAAACTCCATTGAGAACATGGGGATAATTAAAATATTTGGAGCTTTGTATCCTAGGTAAAATCTCATTCTTTCTACATAGTAGAGCTTACAGGAAATTGGAAGTTGCTAGGGTATAAGACTGATAAAAGGATAGTTGACCTGGAAAAGATATACAGCTAGAAGGCTGAGTGGAGATTATTTTACTAAGTAGCTTTTATACATTGTAATTTTTCATGCTATATGTTTTTGGTTTGACTTTGAAGTTAAGTGTCACTTATAATTTTTGAATTATATCCATTTAGGAAGGTTTTATATATTTTGAGAGGGAAAAAGAAGTCTATATATAAGAATGTTCTCTATCCATTCTAGAAATGGGTAAAAGAGTTGAAGCAGCAGATATTTCTGCCTTTTAAGGATCTGGTCTACCTGAAAAAGCATTCCTTGCATCTACCTACTGATATTTATGATTCAAAAACTTAGATTTGGATATTTTTTGAAAGGCACTTTTAGAATAATTAAAAGTAATATTTTGTTACTGAAACATTATCATTATAAAACTTGTTTTCCAAAGTATTTTCCCACCAAAATATGTGTATGTATGCATATGAATATGTATATGTGCATATATGTATAGTGTGTGCATATATATGTATATTGTGTGCATATATATGTATACTGAAGTTTGTTTCATTTTTGTTTTCTTTTGAAAAAGGCACCTGAAAGTTTTCTAGGTGGATAAATCTTTGCATATCAGACAAAAGGTAAATAATTTTTTAGAAGATTATAAAGAAGAGGAAAAAAAGGCTCAAATGGAATCTTCCATTTAGAGTCCACCCAAGTTTGGCCCTGAGATTCTCAGATGGATATCACAATATAGCCTGAGGACAGCACTGTGCTGCCAGACCAGGAGGAGTTTCTCTGCTGATGCCCAGGTGGTTTCTACACCCACAGCTGTTGTAATGTGGAGCAGCTGGGCCTCACCCCTCAGTAGATGCTCCAACAACAACACATCAATAGATAATCCATGGAGGATGTCATGCATGTTGCCTTGGATAATAAGTATTCTATTCCCATCTGGGATCAAGTTCAGGGATAGGAGGCCAGGAAAGAAAGGGCAGGCCATGGCATCATAGCCACACCCCCAGCTCAGCCTGTGTACCTCTGATCTCAATAGACCAGGAAAGTTTTGAGAACAAAGACAAAACCAGCTGATTTCAATGATGATCTTGGAATGCCTCTCTATTGTGCCATTTATCTCATAGGAATATGAGCTGTGACTATGACATACTGAACTACAGCTTGGGCAGGAAAATGTTTAGAAGGCTTTGAAGACCCAATTTTCTCATGGTACTCTAGCAGAAAATGATGTAGTAAGATTCTGGAGTTAAGCAAATGAAAGAACTGTTAATAAGACCAGATTTTCATGCCTTATTGAGGTTTCCAAAAAGATACCTTTTTCAGGAAAAGTCCCTCAGCATAAGATTCTCCAGGATGATTTCTTAATTTTTATAAGAAATGTATATACAATGACCTACAAGGGGGATGATGTTTCTCTGAATGTTTCACTTTCAATAGAAGTCATTGAGTGCTCTCTCCCTCCCTCCCTCTCTCTCTTAATAAGCAGCCAGATATATATACATATAGTATGACAATTGCTTTATGAAATGGCCCTTCTCTGAACCTCTTCCAAAGTCAAACACCTCCATTAAGCCCCAGCGTTTTAGGCACAAGGTTCTGAAATGTCTCCACTCGTAACAATATCTGCCCAGCTGTGCCCCACCTGTGTCTCCGTTACAATACCGGGTGGTTTCTGTGAGAGTCTTCAGCAACAGTAAGCAGGTTTAGGAGGAGGATGTTCTCCCCCAGTCACCATAAAGAGAGATCACACTAATTTATTTCAACCCCTCCTCTGATTCTCCTTCAGAAAGAATGATTTTATGCAAGAATACCTTCATACAAATAAGGATCATTTTTCACTGCAAAGGTTTAAAAGGGAAGGAATACAGGAAAGGGAGAGTTTGGACTGTTTCCCCATTGGCTGGGTGGAGGGGCAACAACAACATTAACACAACAGACTTAAAGTTTGCCCCTTTAAGTTTGCCCAACTGCACTTGAAAAAAGTACTTTTATATATACATATATAAAATTACATTGAAATTTTTAAAAAGTGATAGGAAATTATAAAGTCATCGGTGAATAAAACTGTTCCAGGAGGTTTGCAATGTCTGGTGCTGGTCAATGGCTTTTTCAGGTATCAGTTCTGAATGTGGCCATTCTCTTTTATTTTAAAGTAGTAAAATTTTTGACAACAGTCTTGCTCCCTTCCTCTACCCCATCTTAGTCTATGGAAACAACCAGCTGGACTGAATGGGTAAATAAAATGGAAGCCACACCTCATGCCTCATGTAGACTCTCGTGACTCAATTCACAAAATCCTCCAAGTCAGTTCGGCCTTATTGTGAATATAAGTGAACTCGTTGAGAATGAAAGTTACGTACTTACTTGAATAGTTTTCATTGCTATACATTTCCAAATTTATGACACGTGAAATCATATTAATCACCTTCACTGCCTTCTTGTAGCCATAAAGAGGAAACAGGAGAGGGAATGAAGTTTTATTTCTATAAACAGTCAAGTTCTTTTCCTCTTAAGCTGTTGGAAACATTTTGCAGCAATATGCAAGTGTTGTAATGTCATGCAGACACAGCAACATTTTAAGTATTTATTTTCTTTATAGGACATGCCATGTATCACATCTTTAAAGAGAAAAACAGTACTTGAAACATCCAAATTTATTTATTTTTTTATAAAGATTTTATTCATTCATTTTTTATAGAGAGGGGAAGGGAGGGAAAAAGAGAGGGAGAGGATCATCAATGTGTGGTTGTTTCACATGCTGCCCCCACTGGGGGACTGGCCCACATACGACCCAGGTATGTGCCCTGACTAGGAATTGAACTGGCGACCCTTTTTTTCATAGGCCAGCACTCAATCCACAGAGCCACACCAGCCAGAACTGTACATCCAAATTTAAAATTAAGTGATATGGAATTGAACATCAGGTTTTTAGCCCATTTCTTATTGCTTGTAGGTTAAATATTTTTTGTTTTACATATGAATCAGACTAGTGTAATAGCTTGCTCTTCTTGTTTTTATTACTTTTAACAAAAGTGTGTTTAGAAGTAGGAATAAGAGGGGAAAGTTTAGCGAAAAAAAAATTAGTGTTGGAAAAGGACCCAAGAACCAGTAAAAATCCTCACTTAACTGACAAGCAGCTGCCTAAACTTTGAAAGCATTTGTTCAAGTATTTTTTGTCTCTTACAGTATGTTGTAGAGGAGATCTACAGAGTCTCATATTTTTCTGTGGTAAATCAAGGTCCTGGGACATTAACCATGAAAACGATTTTAAATCATCCATTTCATGAATAAAATATGGGAAGTAATACCCTGTTGTTTAAAAGGTTCTAAAACAGAAATCTTCAGCTTAATTTGAACTGAAAAGGAAGTTCTGAATTGACCTTGCAATTAATTATCTTTTGTGAATTTGAAGTTTCTGCTGCTCTCTCATTTGAAATATAATTTTATTCTCCCCTCCATATGAAAGACGTAAAGCTCCTGGAATTTAAATATAGGAAAGTAATGGAACCATTAAGTTTAGTTAAAGATGATTGTTAAGACAAAGAATAAAATGCTTAATTATTATAAAAATTATATATTTTGTTTATCCTCAAAGAATATAAGGATGTATATTCTTAAATTTTTCTAGAAGGTTGCTGTTTAAAACAAAATTTATTCAGAATATTCCAGAAATAATCTGTATAGTTCTTTTAAAAATCATGTTAAAATTATTTGCCAGTTAGTGTTTATAATTTTTTTCATACTACTGTTTTCTAATATATTTTGAAAATAATAGATCACAATTCTCAACTCTGTAATTAAAGGCATCATATAATAAATACAGGAAGAATGTAATCCCTCTATGTTGTATCTGCATATGCATAATACACAAACTATGTGAATGTAGATAATGTATGATTGTATGCTATGGTAAAAAATACTCATTTTTTTAACTTACTTTATAATGGCAGTAAGAGTCACTAGTGATTAATTTGTCAGATTAATTAAATATAAAGGACCATTGATTTAGACTTAGTTGGAAATTAACATATATTAGTAAAATTATCAGACAATTAAAAAAACACATTTACTCTCTTTTTATCTACTTGAATTAGAGGCATACCTCAGAGATGTTATGAATTTGGTTTCAGACAGCCACAATAAAGTGACTATTGCAATTAAGTGAGACACATAACCTTTTTTGTTTCTTAGTACATATAAAAGTTATGTTTATAGTATACTGTGGTCTACTAAGCATGCATTAATAGCAATATGTCTAAAAATGTACATTACTTAGTTAAGAAAATACTTTATTGCTACAGAATACTAACCTCAATCTGAGACTTGAGCAAGTGAATCTTTTTTTTTCTGGTGGAGGAACTTGCCTTGATGTTGACGTTGATACAAATCTTCAATTTGTAAAAATAACAGTAACAATATAGTATCTGTGAAGTATAGTAAAACAAAGTACAATACAATGAGGTATGCATATAATGTATTTGAATTCTAGTTGTTGTGAGCAAATGTTTCATGATATGGTGTCTCCCTTAAGCCAACCTCCAGCATTTGTCATGAACCAGAGGTGCCAAGCCGCCTATATGGTCACCAAACCTGCAGGCAACACCAGCCCCAAGGGTTAACTGAATCAACACAGCTGACTATGCTATTCACTCAGCTTCTATTAATGCAGATTCAATCCAAATCTGTAGCAACCCAATAACCATAATAACCACTTAGAAGCAATCAACAATAACACTACACACAAGAGAATTGGAGGATAACAAATCCAAGTCCCAAGAGTCCAGATCAGGTCCAGGTCTGGGAGGCAGCTGTCAGTGCCTTGCAAGGTAGGAACCTATGGAGTCTTCAGAGTCAGCTAGAGCAGGGTGGATCAGAGCAGCTGAGCATCTCTGGACCATTTCAGCTCCCCTCAGCTATCTCAGCTATCGGTTGGAAGTCCTTTGCTTTCATACTCTTGTGTTGTATGATGCAATGTTGCATCAGACTTTGATTAACACATTTTGTGACATCTCCATAACCACACACTGATTATGTTGTTCTACTGCATGTGTTCTGAGAGGGTGGTGTTACCCTTCAGATAAATACATATTGTCTATGTTACTCTACTAAGCATGGTCTTAGAGGATGGTGTTTCTCTTCAGATATGCACATGCTGTCAACCATGTTGTATTGTGCATGCTCAAGGGGTTGTATCACCCCTCTGAGTAATTGATGTACTGAGCATGGTCTAAACATGACTTCTTAATTAACAGGACTGATGCTATCTTAGTTTAGTCCTGCTCTCCATATTACCAAAAAATGTCAACATTGCTAACTAGATATAAGCAGGTTTTATTTGAAGTGTATTGATAGCATTTACTTTTCTTTAAATTAAGTTCTAAAGGCCAACAATCTCCACCAAAAATAAAACAGAGAATTTTATAAATGTTTACAGATTTATTGAAATGGGGAAATAAACTAGAAGAATTAGAAAGTACCATATATATTTAGTTTTTTAAAAGTATTTTAACATCATGGTTTTATTTTGAAATATATCAACACCTAAGAAGAAAGAAGTAAAAGAACAGAATCTAGAGTTTTGCTTCTAAATTAAAACAGGAACTACTTGCTGATAATAAATTCATAGCCTATAGCATTTTGTTTGATGTGACTCTCTCTACAGTAATCCCTATGAAAATTAAAAGAGAGGTGATTCTGAATCAAATAATTTTATCTACTTTAGAAAGGATACAACAACCATTCAGTTATTTAATGAAATGCCATAGTCCTTTGTCCTTTCACATTTGGCTGTTGACATCATTGTTTCGTCTATTAATTTCCCCTAAGCTGCACTCAACAGTGTCTTCTTTCTTCAGTAACTAAATGACATATGCCATCTGTCTACCCAAAGGAATAACAGCTCTGTGTTTAATTATTTGAACTTAGCATATCTTCTTGGTTAAAATGGTGGTATTTCAGGTATATTTATTTTCTTCTGGTCCAGAGCAATATGTGGAAAGTTAAAAAATATGTATCTTGTATAAGAATTTTTTTCCTGCTAAGAGAAGCATTCTTATTTTAGATGCAAGGTGGTTTTATAGCTGTCAGTCTCTGAATACTCTTCATCAAGTCATACCTATATCTAACTATATCTAACCCTTCCACATTCCTGTACTTCAGTCTACTTGTGGCCTACATGGGCATTTGTTTGAGTGTGTGTGTGTGTGTGTATGAATATATCTTTCATATATATAATATATATAAAAGAGAGAGTGAGTCACAATGCAAGAGTGACAGCAAGAAAAAAGATACAGCATGTATTAGAGAAAGAACAATGAAAAAGGAAGGGGATGAAATACACAAGTCTATAAGACATGAAGACAGGGTCAGAGATGAAGACAAAGACAAAAAAAGAGACCCATGACTGTGTATATGGACATGTACAGGTACAAGCCCGGAAATCAGTTAATTTTTATGTTAGAATTGAATGCCTATAGTGCCATTTCTAAGGCACAGTTTTATGTTTTTGGCTTAATTTTATTTTACATATTTTCTTTTTGATTATATTTTATTAATTGTGCTATTACAGTTGTCCCATTTTTTCCCTTTGCCCCCCTCCACCCAGCACCTCCAACTCCATCAGGCAATCCCCACACCATTGTTTCTGTCCATAGATCCTGTGTATAAGTTCTTTAGCTACTCCCTTTCCTATACAGTACTTTACATCCCCATGGCTATTCTGTAACTACCTACTTGTACTTCTTAGTGCCCTCACCTCTTCACCCCTTCCCCTGAACTCTCTTCCTATCTGGCAACCATCAAAATGTTCTCCATATCCATGATCCTGTCTCTGTTTTTTTGTTTAGTTTGCTTTTTAGATTCAATTGTTGATTCATATGTATTTATTGCCATTTTATTGTTTATAATTTGGTCTTCTTTGTCTTAAATTGGTCCCTTTAACATTTCATATAATAATGTTTGGTGATGATGAATTTCTTTAATATTTTCTTGTCTGGGAAGCTCTTTATTCACTCTTTATCATTTGAGTCTAAATGATATCTTTTCTGGGCAGAGCAATCTTGGCTGTAGGTCTCTGCTTTTCATGACTCTGACTATTTCTTGTCAGTCCATTCTAGCCTGCAAAGTGTCTTTTGAGAAATCAGCTAACAGTCTTATGGGAACTCCTCTGTAGGTAACTAACTGCTTTTCTCTTGCTGCTTTTAAGATTCTCTCTTTTTCTCTGATCTTTTATTTTAATTATGATGTGTCTTTGATCCTCTTTGCATCTATCTTCTTTGGGACTGTCTGTACTTCCTTGATTTGAATATCTATTTCCTTTATCAAATTAGGATTTTTTTCTTTCATTATTATTTTTTAATTATTTTTTATTGATTATGCTGATAAAGTTGTCCCATTTCCCCCCTCACGCCCCTCCACCCTGCCCACCCTCTCCCACCCACATTCCCCCCTTTAGTTCATGTCCATGTGTCATAAGTTCTTTAGCTTCTACATTTCCCATACTATTCTTGCCCTCCCCATCTATTTTCTACCTATTGTCTACACTACTTATTCTCTATATCTTTTCCCCCTCTCTCCTCCTCCCCCTTCCCTGTTGCTAACCCTCCGTGTGATCTCCATTTCTGTGGTTCTGTCCCTGTTCTAGTTGTTTGCTTAGTTTGCTTTTGTTTTAGGTATGGTTGTTACTAACTGTGTGTAAGTGATTTTCAAACCTCACTTGGATCACCCGGCTGTCTGACTAACTATAGCGATTTTCAAACCTCACTTTAGTCCCAGCTGTCTGACTGAAGCGCACTTAATCCAACCTTTTCCCTTTGGCTGGCTATGGACACACTTAAAACCGACTATAGAAACAATCATGCACAGAAACAGTTTTCTGAGTGGAAGACAAAGACGGAGCGCTCACTCTCCAATTCTTTGAGCTGCTCTGGGCTAAACCCTCCTTTGGGGAAAAGCCTCTTCCTTTGTCTCCATGGGTTTTTATTAAGAAAGTCGACACAGTTTGTAGATTGACAGTCTGGCAGAAGGGATCAAAGGGAACACGTATCTTACAAAGATGTTAACAGAGTTTCTGTTGTGATTCCGGGCAGAGATTGGAGTTTTATCATATGAAAAGACTACAGGTTTCAAAGGTTTCCTGACTGTGCCTTCAAATTCCAAGTTAATAACATCCTCCAGCAAACAGATCTCACAGGATCTTGCATATTCTTTGTCTCAGGCTTGATTACTCTGGGGGTCTGCCGTCTCCGGTCCAAGCTGCCCCTTCCTTTGGCTATTTGCTAAGTAAGCCCTGGGAAGGGCTGAAAACAGAAACAGCAAGGAGACTAGGATTTCTCACATCTGAGTACAAAGACTCAGGCTAAGAGGGGGCAGGGGTAGATGCCGATCACCCCTTCCTTTCCACAGCCTCTTCATTTATTTCCACAGTCTCGTGAGTCTTATTCCACAGAAGCCTTTATGAGATCAGTCCCTGTCTTAGGTCCATTCTCTATCCTAGAGAATTGTTACCCATCATTGGTAACTGATCTAGCATTAAAGGCCAGGCACAGAACAAACAGGTAGCGTTCATGCCAGGGGAATAAGTTTTGTCTCCTTAGTGGCTCCTGATCTGGAGGTTTCTCACTCAGCCTAAGTCACAGGGGGTCACAGCTTCCTGACACTGGGCAGGGTGGCCCCCAACAACTGTGAGTTTGAAGTCTTTTTTTATTGTTCATATTTTTAATCTTCATTTTCTTAGGTAAGTCCCTTTAACATTTCATATAATAAGGGCTTGGTGATGATGAACTCCTTTAACCTGGCCTTGTCTGAGAGGCACTTTATCTGCCCTTCCATTCTAAATGAAAGCTTTGCTGCATAGAGCAATCTTGGATGTAGGTCCTTGTCTTTCAGGACTTGGAATACTTCTTTCCAGTCCCTTCTTGCCTGCAAGGTCTCTTTTGAGAAATCAGCTGACATTCTGATTGGAACTCCTTTGTAAATAACTGTCCCCTTATCTCTTGCTGCTTTTAGGATTCTCTCCTTCATTTTTACCTTGGCTAATGTAATTATGATGTGCCTTGGTGTGTTCCTCCTTGGGTCCAACCTACTTGGGACTCTCTGAGCTTCCTGGACTTCCTGGAAATCTATTTCCCTTGCTAGATTGGGGAAGTTCTCCTTTATTATATATTCAAATACGTGTTCCATTTCTTGTTTTTTCTCTTCCCCTTCTGGTACCCCTATAATTCAGATGTTGGAACGTTTAAAGGTGTCCTAGAGGTCCCTAAGCCTCTCCTCATTTTTTTGAATTCTTGTTTCTTCATTCTTTTCTGTTTGGTTGTTCCTTTCTTCCTTCTGGTCTACTCCATTGATTTGAGTCCCAGTTTTCTTCCCATCACTATTGGTTCCCTGTGCATTTTCTTTCATTTCTCTTATTGTAGCCTGCATTTGTTCATCTAATTCCTGACCAAAGTCAACTAATTCTGTGAGCATCCTGATCACCAGTGCTTTGAACTGTGCATCTGATAAATTGGCTATCTCTTGGTCACTTAAAAAAAAATGGTTCCGGGATTTTAATTCTGTTTGAGCCATCTTTTTTATTCTTTATTTTCCTTTGGTCTGGTTGCAGGTGTTACGTAAGGGCGGGGGAGTCTTAGGTGTTCACCAGGGCGGGGCACCCCAGTCACTGGATTGTGACGTTGTATGAAGGGGCAGGGGCTGAGAGGGAGCAATGGCGCCTGGTCCACTCTCTCCAGGACTCCAGTCCCCCTGTTGCCTCCCACAAGCAAACTGGGCGCCCCTGGTGCTGGATCCCTGGCGGGTGGGCCTGTGTACTTTCTTGGACTTTGTGGGTTTCCCCGAGGAGCCTCCTGTGAGGCTGAGAGAATCTCCCGGCCTCAGCCCCCACAGGTGTTTTCAGTCGGTGCTCTTAGGCTTTGTTTCCCGGCGCTGGGGCCCTGGGTTGCGCGGTCTGTGTTGCTGCCAGTTTTCGCTTCGTTTGCACATGAACGTGTAGCTGCAGCCAGCCAGCTGCCTTGTGCCCCTCAGTGGGTCTGCTGGTTGCCTCCCGCACCCAGGGTCGGCCTCCCGGGCCGCCAGCCGCCCCTGCACTTCTGGGGTTCACCAACTGCCATCTGTGCCCTGCGCACCCACGTCTGCCAGCCACCCCTCTTTCCTGCCGGGACCTCTCACCCCTCTCCGTAGGCCTCCAACTCCACCCCTCCTTACCAGTCTGGATGTACGGTAGTCAGATTTCTGTTCAGTTCATTTCCCTCTGTTCTGGCTGTTTCTTGTATCTCAATTTTTGTTGTCCTTAGCTTTGGTTGTGTGTGGAGGCACACTGTGACTACCTATGCCTCCATCTTGGCCGGAAGTCCTTCTTCTTTCATTATTTTTTAAATAGATTTCCAATTTCTTGTTCTTTCTCTTTTCCTTCTGGCACCCCTATGATCTGAATGTTGGAATACTTGTAGTTGTCCCCAAGGCTGATTATACTATACTTGATTTCTTTTTTTGGGGGGGAGGGGATTTTTTTTCTTGTGTTCTGATAGTTTGTTTTTCTGGTTTTTTTTTGTTTGTTTTTTTTGCTTCCTTATGTTCAAAATCATTGATTTGATTTCATTCTTGGTTTCATTCACTCTACTGTTATTTCCCTGTAAATTGTTCTTATTTCCGTTAGTGTATCCTTCATTTTTGACTAGATCTTCTTTATGCTGTTGAGGTCCTCACTAAATTCCTTGAGCATCCTTATAGCCAGTGTTTTGAACTCTGCATCTGATAAATTGCTTATCTCCATTTTGTTTAGTTCTTTTTTGGGGAGTTTTGATCTGTTCTTTCATTTGGGCAATATTTCTTTGTCCCCTCATTTTGGCAGCCTCCTTGTGTTTGTTTCTATGTATTTTGTAGAGCTGCTATGATTCCCTATATTGGTAGCATGGCCTAATGTAGTAGGTGTCCTTCAGGGTTCAGAGACACAGTCTCCCCTATTACCCAAACTGGGTATTCAAGGTATGCCCTTTGTGTCTGCTGGGTACACTTTCCTCTTATAGTTGAGCCTTGATTACTGTTGCCAGGTAAATAGGAGGGATTTATCCAGGACAGTCAGTTTCAAGGATTGATTGTTACCCCTGACCACCAACCTCCATCCCCTTGGAGGATCCAGTGTTCAGGGGCAGAGTTGTTGGTTCCAACATGGTCTACAGCTACCCACTGGGTTCATAGGCTCTGGGGCTTTCTGGGTGGTGCAAGCCAAGGTCAGCCCCCACCTGTATTTTGCCTGGGGCCACCCTGCCTGAGCTACAGAGCAATCTGAGATGGCTGCTACATGTGCTGGGCTTGGAGATTCCCAGATGAAGCCAAGCTGTGAATCTAGGCTGTATGCTACCACTGCCCCCCCCCACTACAATGCCTGGAGCCACTTAGCAAGAGGTAAGGGGGATGGAGGCCAGGATTTAGGAAGGTGTGAAGCATGAACCAAAACCAGCCACTCATATGGAAAAATTACTCTTAAGAGCTCTAAGTTGGGTGAGAAAGAGACTCAGGAGATCTCCAGGGCAGGGAAAACAATATTAGTCAGGTTGGTGGAGTCTCAGTTACAGCACCTGCCTATCAGCTCTGTGGCTCTGACTGCCTTTCTGCATTGGTAAAACCAGTCTCCCAGCTCTTGCCTTGATGCTAGACACTTCATTTTCTCCCTGTATGCCACTGGTGCCTTTAGAGATGGTATCCTAGTGCTGGAGCTGAAAGGGAGTGAGTCTGAGTAAGTTCATGTATGGATTCTTTAAAAAGAACTGCTTGGGACTCTGGAGGTTTCTTCTACTGACTCAATCCCCCTTGGTTTGTGTAACCAGAATTTATAGGAACTTATCATCCTGGCACTGGAACCTTGGGCTGTGGTGCCTGGTGCGGGGCTCCTTGCTCCCAAGATATTCCTCCTGAATTTTTATCCACCACACTTGGATGTGGGACCAGCCTGTTCCATATCTCTGCCCCTCTTACCAGTCTAGATAGATGTGTATGTTTTTTTTAATTCCATAGTTGTGAGATTTCCATTCAACTTGATTTCTGCTGGTTCTGAGTGATGGTTATTCTACCATTTCATTGTAATCCTGATGTGGTTGTGTGAGGAGGTGAACCATGTTTATCTATGCTGCCATCTTGACTGGCCATCCCTCTAAGGTATAGTTTTAAATAATACTATAATAAAATATGCTGTGAAATGCTGAGAAATAGTAATTCACTAAACTTAGGATGTCATTCCTAACTGGTACAATGATTGGAATTGGTTTGTTAAGATCTAAAAGACTATGCAAACTCAACCAGAAATATCGATCCATAGTTCTCAATCAGGCTCTTCACTGGTGCCATGGGGCCTATATTTGAGACTTGCTCTGATTCTTTTCAGGGGAAGCTTCTCATATTTACAATCACACCCATACCCCTTCCTTTATACATTGTGTTCCAGGGAAACAGGACTCCAGAATTCCTTAAGTAAAAGGCCCTGGTCCACTTCTAAGACCTGCGGAGTTCTGTCCTTTGTCCATCCTGTCAAGGGCTGACCATGTCATGTCTGTTGTGCATACCCCTGACCCCAAGAGCAGCTCAAGAAGCAGCTATAACATCTATCTACACACTGGTGGGCTGTGGTATCCATATAAATGTGTCACAATGCAGAATAGAGTTGGGGTGAGGGCATAAGAGGAGCAGGGGCAGATCTTGGGAAGGAGCAGTGATTCACTCCATAATGTCATATTTTTGTGAAAAGTCATACGAGTTCTCAAATTCAACATGTGAGCTTGACCTTTTGAATCCTAGTGATGCCTTACATGTTAAGGTAGGATAATCAAACATCTCTTACTGAAATGTGATTATGTAATGCAGAACTTTAGAATATTTGGATATATTGCATGTGGGCTTTTACTTGTTCCCTTACCCTGACCTGAAAAATGAGTGTTGGGTGCAACCGAGGAAGCTTAATAAAATGTTATGCTATACATTACCCTGATAAGTTAATTCTGAACATCTGGGATTGTAGGATTCTTCTAGGCAGTCCAATTTGCAAAAGACTAATTTAAAATGATGGCAAAGTCACTCTTTGCAACCACCCATGCATTAAGAAAGAGAAAAAAAAGACATTATAAGACATGCCCATTTTGTTTCCTGATATTATCACTGATTAATAAACATACATTTCTTTATAACTGACCAATCTAAATCAGACATTTCTTATAATTCTGTAAATATGAACCTACTAATAAATGGTAATAACATTAATATTGAGTACAGATTGCTTAATTTATTTTCACAAGAGAAGATAGCACTTTAAAACAAGACACCCACGCTGAACTGGCTCTCTCATTGTAAAAGCCACCACTCATTTTGGAAAAAAATTAATTCACAGTATTTCTAAGCAAGTAAGAATCCCAAGGAGAACAAAGGATCATTATCTCAATGACTAATTAATTTTCAAAAATGTTGTTATGCAGATAACTGCTCAACTATAATGCTATGCTCAGCCTCAAATTGGGAAATTTCCTGGGAAATTGCAATGAACAGAGAAAGATCAAAGGTAAAATTAGGACTATCTTTAACACAGTCCTAATCAGTTGCCACATAGATGACAAGAATGACTTTACTATTTAGCACTTTCAAAATACTTGTACTGGAATATGAATATTTTTAGTAACTACTTTTTAATTGCAGGCTTGCTATCTTTCTTGGAATTGCATCTTCTCTAATTGAGATATTTGCATTTGGATGTCCCTTTGAATCATTAGATGTTCTAATCATTTGTAAAGAAGATTATAAACGAATCTATTTGGAATGTATTCAGTCATCCTAATTAGGAGAAGTCAAGACCCTATCAGAAAAACATGAGGCCTGGTGCCCTCTAAATGCTTCTCTGGCTCTGGCCTGTGGGGAATAACCTTGATATTGTAATCAGACTTCCACCTTTTAAATATCATTGAGAAGTAAAAAATATTAATTTTGCTTGAGTAATGCTCTCCTGAGTTAATATCCATGTTAGCATTCCAACCTGCATTAGCAAAACAATAGGTTTGCGTGCCTCAGATTCCTGGAGCTGCATAAAGTAAGGACTTCATAAGAGTCCTCCAACCTTAATGGCTGACTTTAAGCAGATTATCCCCAACATGGAAGATGAGGAATTTCCACATTGGAGTGTGCTACTGGGTAAGCTTTGGATCTAGTTCATCAAGATGCACTCCTTTTATTGTAGACAATGAATATTAGTTACATTATGAGTGTTGCAATTTCCATATTTAATTGGTATTTCACATGCTTATTTTTAATATGAAAATTCTGAACCCTTTGGACAGTCATGCAGTAAATGCATGGACAGAAAAGCAGTATTAGTGCTTTTCTTTTATTTTTTTAAAGATTTTATTTATTTACTTTTAGAGAGAGGGGAAGAGTGGGAGTAGGAGAGAGAGAGAGACATAAATGTGAGATAGAACCATAGATTGGTTGCCTCTCCTACACTCCAGACCAGGGACAAACCTACAACCCAGGCCTATTCCCTGACTGGGAATCAAACCAGTGATGTTTCAGTTTGAGGTCAATACCCAATCATCTGAGCCACTCAGGTCAGAGCAGTACTTTTATTTTAAATTTGGTATTCAATTCATTAGTCATGTGTTTAAAAAGTCTTTTTCATTAACTCCTAATTAAGAAAACTAAATATTAACGTACAATTGTCTGCCAAGTTTTTTTTATTATTGCACCTCTTTTCTTCACTTTTTCACTTCTTTGTTTCATGTTTTCTCCCTCCCTTCCTCTCTCTCTCCCCCCTCCCCACTCCTTCCTTTCTTCCTTCCCTCCCTCCTTCTTTCCTTCCTTCCTTCCTGTTTGAAAATCTTTCATTTTTATTCTTCCTACTTGATTTATGGTATACTTCTTTCACTTTACTAAAATTACAACTCCCAGAAAAGGGAATTATTTCTATCTTGTTGTCAAGTGTATCATAATCATCTATAATTTTGGTATATAATAATAAATTTTAAATATTCAAATATATGTTTGAAGAAATTTTTTATAGATAATTTCTCTAGGTGTAATGACATGCTAAAAACAGACCATAATAATCAGTATTGCACATGACAATAAATATAAAAAGCATGAAGTGTTCATGCTATATTACCAGGTAATGCTATTTTGAACAAACGATTGAAAAATTAATCAAACAATATCATAATAATCTGTAAGCATGAGATATTTCCTAAATATTACTTATAATGCTGAGTTTTTAGAAATAATTGCTAAAGCAATTATTTTTTAAAACACTATGAGTTGAAATAGAAATTATTGAGTACATCAGGATATCAGCCTTAAATGAAGAGTATTTTTTGCAGTCATTTAAATCATATTTACAAAGCAGAGAAAATAATGCAGAAAGGGACTTGCTTTTCTTGCTATATGAATACAACAGAACATGTGATTTTATTTACTGGATAATTGCAATTATAAAAGTTTGCACTGAAAAAAACTAGATAACATTAAATAAAATATAAATGGGAGGGTTTTTGTATCTCTGTTTTCTAAGAGAATATGCAAAAAATTTTAGTACTTTTGCATGTTTTATTTGTTTCATTTTTGATTTTTTAATTCTGAAAATAAACAAATTTATTTTTAAAAAAGTAAATGGAATGGGATATATAATGATTCTAGTGATAATTCTTATATAAAAAATGGTTAAAATACAATGATAAGTTGAGTTCTCCATGAATTGGGGAAAATAAAACTAGAATCACTATATTTTGAACATAGACTTTATAGCACTATGAGGTTTAAAAGAAAAATGAAAATTGTATCTGTTAAACTAAGATACTCGAGATTTAAAGCAGCAATCTTCAAACTTTATTTTTAAGTATTTTTATTTTTTTATTTATATTTTGTTATAAATTATAAATAGCCATTCAGTTTCCAGATGAGAATTTTACAACCTTGAAAGAATAAGTTTGCAATGTTTCCAAAGGCAACACAGATAGCAGGCATAGAGCAGAAAATGAATTCTAGCTGTTAATTAATCCAAAGTCTAGGTTTTTGCCTATTATTCTACCAGCCCAATACCCTTACTCTTAATTGTCATGTAGCAGAGAAGAAGATTGGGTCACGTGTGTGTAAATAGAGGAGCAATGTAACTTACTGTTCTGTGGATGTCCTGAACTTTCCTGGGAAAAGCTGCTTTCACTAAAGCAGGGCTTGGAGACTAATTTGGCACCAAGATCTGACGACTCCACTGCTCAAGAACAGGCAATAAAAATTCATTGTCCACTAGCTGTTTGTCATCAAGTCCTGATAAGAACATAATCTTTCATGTCCCTTCTGAAAGTAACCATAATCAAAAAAAAATGAAAGTAACCACAATGAATCTCCTTTTTAAATATCCATAGTTTGTTTTAATAATGACATGGTTTTATTATCCATGCTTTAATTTTATCCTGGATCATTGAGAATACTTCTGTAGTTCTACTTGATTGGAATATATGGTACATCAAAAGAAGTCATAAGAAATGATGCTGGCATGGAAATCAGAGCCTCATTCATGAATAACTACAGATCCCATTTTGAAATAGTTAGTTAATATTATAGGAAAAGTTTTAAAAATTGGTGACTCATAGGTAGTGGATGGTGAGAGAAAGGCAATGTCCATATTTTATGAAAATTTTAGTAAGAAGCATAGGGTTATCAGAGTGCTCAAAGGGGGAAAAATCAGGGAAGAACAAGTATATAGCATTAGAGGGATGATATTGCCTCTATGTACAACAAACATTATTCTAGGACAGAATAAAAATGTGTCAGGGAGATCCAAGATGCTCACATGTTCCTTGTCATAGACCTCCAATCAATTTCATGTTTTTTTCTTTCCTATTATTTAACTGCACCTACTTTCTCCTATGTCAACTTCAGTTTTCTATTTGGCTCTTGAAATACATATATTTGGCTCTTAAGGTACAAAATATGTACATGAAACCAGAAGAAATTCATTAGGGAAATTAGATTCTACAGTTACAGGACTTGATTTATTTCAGAGTGTTTTCTTTCTTTAAAGAAAGAAAGAAAAAGCCCTGGCTGGTATAGCTCAGTGGATTGAGCATGGGCTGAAAACCAAAGGGTCGCTGATTCGATGCCCAGTCAGGACACTTGCCTGGGTTGCGGGCTGAGTCCCTAATGGGGGCCATGTGAGAGGCAACCACACATTGATGTTTCTCTCCCTCTCTTTCTACCTCCCTTCCCCTCTCTCTAAAAATAAATAAACACTTAAAAAAAGAAAGAAAGAAAAAGAAGACAGCTTAAAATGTAAAATATGACTGATTTACATTAAATAGTAAGATAATACCAGACATCACATAATGGCTCACAAAAACACATATAGATGTATTTATATGTGCTATCACTAGAGATTTGCAAATACATTACAGATTGAATCACAGTGGTATACTTTGAAACAATCTACAAGTTTTTATCCTAGCATTTAAAAACTGCTGTTTGCCACTACCCTGCAATACAAACCCATATCTCCAGGTAGATCTGCCTCCCACTTATTGATTTTTTACCTTTCTTATCTCTCCAAGTCTATAAGCTTCAGTATAATTGCTAACTTCAGAAATATTCTTAGTTCCAATACTCCATTTTACATGATTTTGGGGCCATATGTTTTTCCACTTAAGAAGTATCACAAGCAATATTTGAACAAATTTGAGTCATCTTAAGCAATTCTAGTGTGTCTTTAATTTTATTTTCACAATTTATAATATGGAAAGTCCTCCCTATCTTCATGGATAAAAATTCAGATAGTTCCATGGCTTTTCTGATAACTCTTATTTGGCAAAATTTTCTTTAGTTAAGAAACATTTACAAAAGTCTCGGATTGGTACTTTGAATATCCAACCCGCCCTGGCTAGTGTGTCGCAATGGACTGAGCATGGACTGCAAACCAAAGGGTCGCTGGTTTGATTCCCAGTCAGGGCACATGCCTGGGTTGTGGGCCAGGTTCCCAGTAGGTGTCATGTGAGAGGCAACCACACATTGATGTTTCTCTCCCTCTCTTTCTCCTTCCCTTCCCCTCTCTGTAAAAATAAATAAATAAAATATTTTTTAAAAAAAGAATATCCATCTGTAGGAAATAGTCAAACATAATTTCTTTCTAAGTTGAATCTGCCCCAATTCTCCAACTCCAGCTGTCCATGGGCTGGCTACCTGCAGCCTGGGAAGGAGCTGTACCTAGCTCTCTCACCCATGTTCACCACCTCCCTCCTCACTCATTGGATACCATTTCTAATTATTTAGGTATTAAGTGGTATGCATGGCTGATAGTTTACAAATATCATGGCTAAATACTGACCTTTAAGTTTCTGGTAGCTACTCACATATGTAACTACCTAACCCACCATTGCCAGGACAGTCTCACCTGCTGCTTTTATTATAATCAGTGTGTTATTTTTCTGAGTTATCATCTACTCCCTTTTCAGTCTCTAGGGTTATACCTTCATAACTCTGGGAGGAGGGTTGTACACCATTTTAGGTAGTCCTATTCAACAGAATTTAAGATGACATAATTCTTAATCTCTCTGTTTGTGCAGCTCATATATCCTGTGTCCTGGCAAAACTCTGGTGAAACAAACCAAACCCAGTCAAGAAGCTGCCTTTTACTTATATACAGCATCATGTCCAATGGTGTTATTTGCCTTTGAGAGTTTTCAGGCAGAAGTTCAAATAACACCTGTGGTGGTTAGTTCCATGTGTCAACTTGACTAGGCTATAGTGCCCAGTTTTTCAATCAAACACTTATCTAGATGTTACTGTGAAGGTATTTTGTAGGTATAGTTAATGTTTAGAATCAGTTGACTTTAAGTAAAAGGGTGATGTGGACCCTGGCTCGTGGGGTCTGCCACATTATGGATGAGATACAAGACATTCACATGGACTACCGAATCCTGTGGAGGTAAAGGACAAGCATGGCTTTTTTTCTCAAGGGGAGCAAAAGCCACAGCCCTTGCCATGACTGGCCTTTATTGGGTTTCTCGGCACATTACATGCCGGTCCTCATTTACTATGCACAGGTTGGCTTTAGGTGGTTACCTTTTACAAAAAAACAAAGGAGAGGGTGCCGCTGATCACATCACAGAAGGATATTTGCAAATGAAAAGGGAAAAGTAGTTTAACCAGTTACACTCCAAACTGGGGGGGTTTAGCATGGATTTTAGGAAATTAGAGTAAGCACTTTCTGTCTCAATCAGGGTGAGGAAGTTTTAGCAAAAGTAAGTCTCAAACCGGCCTAGGTACACTGCAGGCCTGATTCCCCACAGGAGAACCTATCCGTGGGTGTAGGTCCTGTGCATCTTTGAGTGGGCACTGGGCCCACACTACACAGAACAGTCTCCTACAAAAGGGCTTATCTTTGATAATGTGAGTGAGCCCCATGCAATCACATGAAGTCTTTAAGAGTTATGACTGAGGTTTTCCAGAAAAGAGATATTATACTTCAACAGCAGAACATCAATCTTGCCTGCGTCTCCAGACTGTCAGATGGCCCTACAGATTTCATAATTTCCAGGCTCTACAGTCATGTGAGTCAGTTTCTCAAAGTATCTTTATCTATTATATCTATCTATCTAACCATATGCACATCTATATTTACAGATATCTACATTATAGGAGAACTGTGGCTGATACACCTTCATCCCATACCCTCAACTACAGGAAACAGGTTTTAAACTTTAGGAATGATCCTGAAGGAATGAATGATCAGCTTTAGGAATGAAGCCTCTCTCACTTACCTTACATTGAGAGGCATAAGACCCATATACTCATCCTCCTTGAGAAGGTCTAAATACACACAACAAACAAATATTTTTTAAGCACCCTTCTTTATATTATAACTTTTTTATACCTTGTTATAAGAACCATTAACTGATTCCCAGGCCCTTAGAAAATTTTCAATTTGATCAGATAACTCCTTCTTGTACTTCATGTTTCTTAGTAAGAACTTAATTTTCCCATCCTTAAATATGACACCTGATTCATATAAACATATGACAAGGAATTCAGAAATAAGTTATTCACATATTATAGTGTGGCCCATCACATACACATTGCAGAGTCTATGGCACTATCTGTGTAACCTGAAAGTATGGAATTTTCAAGGAGCATACAATGCCTTTGAGGGAGACAAAATTTATAAATGCTCGTTCATAATGCATAGGAGTTAATAGAAATAAAAATAATAGTCTAAAGTGATTTTTAAATGGCCATTGAAAAGATAATGCTCTTTTGTAATAGTGGAGAGCAGGGAGGGTAAGGGGAAAAGTATTTCAATTATGACAAATAGCAGAAGTGAATGTCTAGATGGGCTAAAGTTAAAGTTGAAAGGAAAAATAAAGAAACAAACAAGCAGTGGGATGGAAATAGAGTCTACATTGTGAGGGCTAGTAGAATATATGGTTGGAATGATAGAATGAGATGGAGTAGATTTAGTGTAAGTATTGGTAGTTAAACAGACAAATTTGTACTTGGTCTATAAGCATCATAATTAGAGAAGCAGAGAATGGACATTCAATAAGTTGGGAAGCTCAGTGCAAGAAGAGGCCTGGTAGGATGGACAAGATTATGAAGGATAATAAAACATTGGAAGGACAGCAAAGTAGCTAGAATTCTGTTGCAATGATCTAGCTATGAGTGAAGTCCTTTGTTAACAGAAGGCCTACAGCAGGTGATAGAACTACACGGTTATGCAGATTTTCAGACATGTATTATTATAACATAGTTTTAATTGAAATATATCTATATAAAATAACTTAGATTAAGTCTTACTTCTGACATAAGATGTCATCCTCCCAAATGCCATTGGGAAGTGTTGATGTTACACATTCTCATAAAAAAAATCCTAAAAGCCCACATATATGATAAAATATAGTAATAAAGAATAGAGATTTTTAGTTACTTGTACCAAATTGAAGGCATTTGTTCCAAGTTCAGTTCTTTGCCTATGAATTAACTAAAATGATGTATTGCCAATATTAAAAGAGAAAGTAAATCCTAGTACCTGCATAAAACATGGATAATAGTTCTTTCTTTCTTTTCTATTTTATTGACAGGACTGTTCACACTTTGTGAATTTTTGTCAGTTAAAATACCAAGTTCTGAGAAGGAAAGATAAGTGGGTACTTTGATTTAAGGAGAGCTTTTGAAATGGGTATTTAAGGTTTTTGAAAAAGTATTTACAGAAATAGATAGGATAAAATAGCAACATAAAACACAGAAGTGTCAGCAACAGGAGCTTCCTTTCTCACTCCCAATGGTGGGAAGCACTTATGATAATTGCTATACAAGTGGTAAAACTCACTTGGAAGTATGAGATTGATCTCTACCTCACCCCACCCTTGGTATTTTATATTTTTGTAATTATACCATGTTTTTTATCTTTCCTTTGATTGTAACACATTTTCAACACAATATTTTTTTAATTCTTAAAAAAATAATAATAAATTCAGTGTAAGTTTAAGCAGTCTGAAAGTAACAAACTTGGTTGTTCAACAAATGTGCTTAATATATTTAGATGCTATTTATATGAAAACTTCTGCCTAGCATGGAGTAACTTACATTAGATATGTATTGAATAAATCAATATTTACATATACTGTGCTCAGTAATTAGAGAATATTTTCTTGTTTTACACATAAAAATATTTGTATTAATAAAAGCATATTGTACTAATAAGGGAAAATATTTAATTTTCTATACTTTTTCACTTATCTTCCCTTCATTTTGCTTGATAGTATCTTACAATATTTTTAAAGTATATTTTGTTGATTATGCAATACAGTTGTCCCATTTTTTTCTCCACTTTATTCCTCTCTGCTCTATACTTCCCTTCCCACCATCATTCCCCCATCTTAGTTCATGTCCATTGGTCATACATGCAAGTTCTTTGGCTTCTCCCCTTCCCATACTATTCTTAACCTTCCCCTGTCTATTTTGTATCTGCCATTTATGCTTATTCCCTGTACCTTTTTCCCATTCTATCCCCTCCCCCTCCTCACTGATAACCCTCCATGAGATCTCTATTTCTGTAAAGCTGTTCCTATTCTAGTTTTTTACTTAATTCATTTTTTGTGTTTGGTTATTCATAGTTGTCATTTTACTGTTCATATTTTTTACCTTCTTTTTTCTAGATAAGTCCATTTAACTTTTCATATAGTAAGCGTTTGGTGATAATGAACTCCTTTAACTTGTCCTTATCTAGGAAGTACTTTTTCTGCCCTTCCATTTAAATAATAGCTTTGTTGGATAGAATAATCTTAGATGTAGGTCCTTGCCTTTCATGACTTCAAATACTTTTTTCCAGACCCTTCTGGCCTGGAAGGTTTCTTTAGAGAAATCAGCTGATAGACTAATGGAAACTCCATTGTAGGAAACTCCTTTTCTCTTGCTGCTTTTAAGATTTTCTACTTACCTTTAATCTTGGGTAATGCAATAATGATGTGCCTTGTTGTGTGCTTCCTTGGATCCAACTTCTTTAGGACTCTCTGAGCTTTCTGGATCTCTTGGAATTCTATTTCCTTTGCCAAATTAGGGAAGTTCTCCTTCATTATATTTTCAAATAAGTTTTCAATTTCTTAGTCTTCCTCTTCTCCCTCTGTCACTCTTATGATTTTGATGCTGGAATGTTTAAAGTTGTTGCAGAGGTTCCTAAGCCTCCCCTCATTGTTTTGAATTCTTGTTTCTTCATTCTGTTCTGGGTCACTGTATTTCTTCCTTTTTGTCCAAACTATTGATCTGAGACCCACTTTCCTTCCCATCACTGCTGGTTCCCTGTACATTTTCCTTTATTTCACTTTTCATAGCCTTCACTTTTTCCTCTATTTTGTGACTATACTCAGCCACTTCTGTGAGCATACTGATTATAAGTGTTTTGAACTATGCATTTGATAGGTTAGCTATCTCTTTGTCACTTAATTGTATTTTTTGGAACTTTGATCTGTTCTTTCATTTGGGCCTTTTTTTTTTCTCTTTTTTTTCTTTTTTCTTTTGGTCTTGTCAAACCTATTATGTAGTAAGTGGCACAGCTCTAAGTATTCACCAGGGTGAGGCAACCCACCTCACTGTTTTTTGGCACTGTATATGGGGGGAGGGATCTGAGAGGGAACAATGCCACTTGTTCTGCCCTCTGTCATCTTTCAGTCACTTCTGCTATGCACAAGCAAATTGGGCCCTTCTGGTGCTGATTACCAGGTGTGTGGTTTTGTGTACATTCTATGACCCTGTGGATCTCTCCAGTGAACTCTCCTATGAGGCTGGGAGTTTCTCCTGCTGCCTGAACCCCCACAGGTTTTTACAGTCAGAGGTTTTGAGGTTTTATTTCCCTGCACTAAAACCTTGGGTTGTGTGGTCTGTCTTCTCCCCAGTTTTTCCTCCTGGCTTATCAGCACACAAATGTGGGACCGCCAGCTCCTCAAGTCACCACCTTGCCTGGTCTTCTGCAAGCTGCCACCTTGCTCAACCCAGTCTTCCAGCTACTGCCATGCTGTGAGTCCACTCTACCCCCGCTGCCCATCTCTGCCCCTTTTAACAGTGTGGTTGAATGTTTCTTCTTTAACTCCTTGGTTATCAGATTTACAATTTGATTTTCAGGCAGTCTTTTTTTTTATTTTATTTTTGAATTTGTTGCCCTTTTTTTGGTTGTGGGAGGAGGCAAAGTGTAGCTACCTATTAGTCCATCTTGGCTGGAAGTTCAGTATCTTACAATCTTTATACCATTTGGGAACAATGTAAAAAAATAATTTGAATATCATGTTTATGTTCTGACATTTCTAAAGATTTTAAAATCATAATGACTTGAGAAATAACACAGATTCTTTAAATATATTTTATTGATTATATTATTATGGTTGTCCCAATTTTCCCCCTTTGTCTTCCTCCACCCAGTACCCACATTCCCTCCAACAATCCTCTCTCCCCAAGTTCATGTCCATGGGTTATGCATATAAGCTCTTTGGTTTCTCCATTTCCCATACTATTCCTTGCTTTTATTGTTGTTCAAGTACAGTTGTCTCCATTTTCCCACCACTACTTTCCCCTGCCCCATCCACCTCCACATTCCACCTTCAATCCTCTCCCCTTTGACTTTGTCCTTGGGTCCTTGATACATGTTCCTTAATGACCTTTCCTCTTCTTTCCCCACTATCTTCCCTTTCTCCTCCCTCTTCTCTGTTTACTGTCAAGTTGTTATTTATTTCAATGTCACTGGTTATATTTTGCTTGCTTGTTTGTTTTGTGTATTAGGTTCCACTTATAGGTGAGATCATTTGGTATTTGTCTTTCACCACTTGGCTTATTTCACTTAACATAATGCTCTCCAGTTCCATCCATGCTGTCACGAAGAGTAGGAGCTCCTTCTTTCTTTCTGCTGTATAGTGTTCCATTGTGTAAATGTACCATAGATTTTTGATCCATTCATTTACTCATGGGCACTTAGGTTTCTTCCACCACTTACCTATTGTAAATTGTGCTGCTATGAACATTGGGGGACATAGGTTCTTTTGAATTGGTGTTGCAGGGTTTTTAGGGTATAGCCCCATTATGGAATTTCCAAATCAAAGAGCAGTTCCATTTTTAGTTTTTTGAGGAAATTTCAATTGTTTTCCACACTGGCTGCATTCCCACCAACAATTTACTAGAGTTCCCTTTTCTCCACAGCCTTGCCAGCACTTATTATTTATTGACTTGTTTATAAAGGCCTCTGTGAAGTGGTGTAACACATTGTGGTTTTAATTTGCATCTCTCTGATAGCTAATGATGAATAACTTGAATGTTTGTAAGTAGCAATTCAGAAGGTAAGTGTTCAGTTCTAACCAAAGCTATAGTATTAGTTACACTAATTTTAAGTTGTGTTACTACTGGAACTGGAAGCAATCTACTATCTGTAATTTAAACAGAGTTGGAATGGTTTTTATATGGTATTTCATTTGAAATGCTTGAATGTAGAACCAAGGATACATATATTATCATATTTATTATTTTAGTCCACCCAGAGTCAGAGGCTCAAATTTACAATTTCCTTAGCATAAGTGCTTCTTTGTACATGAATACCCTTCTATAGTTCATGTATATCAGCTATAATATTTTACCTTTGATCTTGGGACATCCTTCAGCTCTATCAACTGCAGAAGTCTGGAACCGTCACCAATCCATCCCTCAAAGACACTCAACTGATGATGTTTTACCATTTTTACCAAATGTGTTAGAGAGAGCTTTTAGAAGACCAATGACCTCATTGAGAGCAACTGAAAATAAATGAACAAAATGTCATGCTGAAAACAAACAAACAAAACAAAATGGACATGAAAGGACTGCAAATTCAACCAAGCATGTAGTCATCAAAATATTAAGGAGGAATTTCAGAAAATTGAATCTTTTTAATCTGTGTTTTCCTGAGATTGTGTACCATTGGTTGGTATAAGATGAGAAGCTAAGAACTTGGGCAACCTGTTAATAATAAAATTTAGAGAAGCTGGCAGATCTTTTAATCATCTAAAATGGATAGATGGGTCATACTGACATCCCAAATTCTAAATTAGATGTGCTAAATGGGAGTGTTGGAAGTTAGTATAATAATGACTTGGGAGCTGAGGTTACAACTAGGAATGAAACAGACAGGGGCTGATGATATGTGTCTCTTTCTTGATCTGAGTGATAATTATAGGTATAAACTTTAATAAGTTCACTTTTATCATTTATGAATTTTACAAATAATGTATGTTATACTTTAGTAAAATTTTTATTTAACATACATTGGGGAAATTTTCTTGAACTATAAGGAAGAGGGAAACAAAAATGTCATTGCTAATATCTGTTATCAATGAATATATACTCTAATTCTACTACAAGCTTCCCCTCTTTTTTAATGTTCAAGTTTTAATCTTGGTTGCCTCTGGTCTTCCTATTAGAGTGGACAAAGTACTATAGTCAGAATATTTGATGAACCTGTTTAAATGCAACACAACCTGGAAGAAACAAATTGTTGATACTAAAACAAATGCTGACATGTTTGCCATTCCTCAGAGCAGCGTAATAAAGTTATTGTCAAAGAGAGGTAATGAGACTACCACCCAACAAAGAATAGTACTGATGTGAAAACGGACCTTGAGATAAAAGCAAAGCAACACTGGGAACCTCTCTTGTTAAAAAGATGTAGGCACAAAAGAGCATAGTAGTGGTGAATTCATGGAGTGCCTGGTAAAAGAGACTGAGGTAGCAACACAGAGCCTGAAATTCTTTACTAAATAAAAATAATAACTGAGAGTAACATTATTGAATCACTGAGAGTCCAAGAACCAAGAGGACCTTGAAGTCAGGGCAAAAGTTGGCAATGATGGATGTCATTTGAAACACATTTCCAGGTTGAAAGGCAGATATATCTATAAATTTTAATATTAATAAACTACCAGGTGATTGATATTACTAATGTGGCCAAAGGAACACTACTGAACCAAAATGCTTTTCATTATATAAGACTCTAAACCCTAGATGCAATCACAGGGAGAAATAAGGAGATAGGAAATCCTGCTGTAGAAAATCTGGGATTGACTTGAAAATCTGGGAGTTCATTTGAATAGTAAGATTAAGTTTTCCACTAGTTAATGGAATTAAGCAGTCAACATAGAAATGATCTTGAGACAAAAACAATATAACAGTTCTATGTCTTACAGTCTGAATCTTATAGAATTTCACAATAAAGAAAATAGTATAAGTATTGTATATCCAGTATGATAGACATGTTCTGGAGGGTGCAAACAAAATAGATATGTTAGTAGTAGAACATGTGACAGTAGGAATTAGATAATGAGCATAGAAAGGTGTATAGTAAGAATTATCAAAAGGTATTTTTTTTAAGATCTGGGAATCGAGTGCAAACCTGTCCTCTGATATGCTTTATATTATACCACGTTTCACTAGGATTTTGAAAGGCACTGTGCAACAAGCTGTGGGAGACCAAAAACAAACAAACTAACAAACAAATAAATAACTCAGACATTTTAGGTTTACAGCCTGATTAGAAAAATAACATATAGACACAGATAACTATAATACAGAATAATAGATATGTTCAATGAGTTATAATTTAGACATTCTAAACAAGGAAACATCATAAAGAGCTTTAACAACTAAAGAGCTTTCTATGGGAAATCCATTTGGTATTTCTACATGGAAGATCTACAAAATTTGAATGATCTTTCAAAATTTGAATTTGAAATAGTTTTTGTATACATGTTAAGTTGTGAATGCAAAGACATTCATAGACGGAAGTGTAACAGAGCAGTGAGGAAACTAGAGCTTATGTCTAAGATATCAGAAAGGGTAAAATTAGGATAAAGATATCTTAATTGCTATCATGAAGCATTTTATCAACAAGTAATTGGTAATGGGGAGTCAGTGAAAGTTCAACCAGGCAGTCAATAAATACTTATTGAAGAGCTACTATTTTTCTTTAGAAGGGCAGCAACAAAACGATTTTTGGAAATTAATTTGGCAATTATATTTTTAAGTTTGGGAGAATAACATGAAACTATTAGAACATTCTAGCAAAGTAGTAACAGTCTAGAAAATGGTGGTGATGGTTGCAATGGAAAATATTATAAAGAATCAATTATAGTTTTTTTTATTGGATACTTGAAATTAGTATGAGAGAACAAAAGATAAAATCATTAATATTGAGCAGAGGTGACCAAGATAACTATGATAATATCAACAGAAACTGAGAACCCTTTAGATGAAGAAACTGGATAGTAAAGAATTACAATAAAATGTGTTTTGAGAATTTTAAACATGGATGTTTATAGGAGAATTGTTATTTGGAAGAATGGTATTGATATGAATTATTTGGCAAAAAGGAGAGTGGAAACGTGCTAATATAAAATGAGAGATGGCTGTTGAAAAAAATGTAGAGTGCTTTATTTAGAAAAAAAAATAATATAACTTAAAGTTCTGGGTGCAGGCTGCCAATTAAAGAAGAAAGACAAGCCAGCATCCCAAAGTAGCAGAGTCAAGGGCCCCAGCAGTATCAAAAGCAGGAGACCACCATTGTAAATACTCAAGGGATATGGAGACTCAGTAAAGAGTCAAAGAGAATGGAGACTGAGGGAGAAAAACCTTCGACTTTAAAACCTATTGTTTTGCTTCTTTCTTTCTCAACACATGAAAAGAACTAAAAGAAAAGTATACTGAGAAAAAATAATGATTTAGAACATTTTTGCCACATTTTTTCTTTTGTGATTTGACTTAAAGGAAGAGATCGAATGTTGTTGTTTTTCTGAATTAACCAAAATTTTACTATGGATAAGTATAAAGGCTTTTTTATAATAGTTGATTCTCATAAAGAAAGGAATTGTGAAATAGTGTTCATTGTTTTACACAGTAAGAAACAAATACAGTAAGAGAATGATTTTATATATATATATATATATATATATATATATGTTACGAATAGTTTATTTAAAAAGAATTGCTAGTTGAAATCATTTAAAAGGCAGTAAATTCAATATGTTTTGCTTCACTAAAATTTTATTATGGGTAAAGTTAATCCATTCTTTGTACAAAAAATGTTGATTATTGTCTCACATAAGATTTGGGAATAATATCCAAACAAGAAAGAAAAAAGGAAGCAAGGGAATTTTGATAATGTATAACAAAGGATAAAAGAAGTGCTCTAGAACTTATAGAAATGTTGTATAAAGCTATGGTAATTAATAAATACATCTTGGTGAAATAGTTCATAAGAAAAGGATAAAAACAAATCCATGTATATGGATTAAGTGATAAACATTTCATATTGTGAAGGAACTGGTAGATAAATTGTTAAATGGAGCTGCGATCACTGACGTCTTTCATGGAAAAGGTAAAGATATATAACTGTTAACCATATATACTTCAAATTTCAGTTGAATAATCTATATTTTTATCTATCTAGCTATGTGAGATTTACCTTTCCAATTTTGGTATAAAATTAGTAATTATAACTCATATGACATATGATCATAACTCATAAAACTCATTTGACATAAATGAAAAATTAAAATAAAAATAACTATAAATTTTAAAAAGCAAAAACTTCAATAAAAAAACACAGCATTAAGTTTAGTTCAAGGAAATACCATCCCAGGACAAGTATTTGCAACATAAATAACAAGTAGTTTATACATAAAATATATCAAAAACCTATTCAAAATCATTGAGAAAAAAGTTCAAATAGCCAAATAGAAATATGCTCAAGTTATATAAACATTTAAATCACAATGAAGTCATGAAAATGGCTAAAGGCAAATAAAGATCTGAAATTATGTTAAACAATTTTTCATAGTTTTTATTCAGATTGGCAAAAATTTATGGAGTTACATTTTATAATATTTTGGGGAATATAGGGATTTTGGAATTCTCATATATGACAGGGAATATAAAATAGAAATAATTCTTGGAAAAACCATGAGTAATATCTGCTATTTTAAAAATGTCTTTAGACTGTGACCTGGCAATTCTACTTTAAAAAATCTACCATGTAAAAATATTTTTACAAATGCAAAGTCATTTTTTATGTGAATCATTTATGATCATACCCTAAAAAACTACAAAAATTGAATAATGGTGCATGCATACATACATACTAAGAAACACCAGTAAATTAGTAATTCCATTTAGTAAGATTATAGATATACTTCTGATAATAATGATAAAACACAGCAAATTGTTAAACAATTTGGGATAGTAGTAAGTATAAAAGAGAAAAATATGAGGGAGAGACTGAGAGGATAGTGCTTCATGGTTTTGGAATTTCAAGTCACCTGGCTAGGAAAGACCTGCTTTAGAAGTGATTATGTCAGATGGTTTTAAGCACTCTGAGGATAAATAAAGTAAGAAATGGTTACTGGATCATGTAGGGGAAGAATTTACATGTAAATAAGGTGGTTATAATAGGCTTTACTGAAAAGGGGTCATAATAGCAAAAATGAGAAATAACTGATATACAAGATACGTGGTTATTGGTGGGACTGAGCACTCCAAGTTAAAGGACAACTTCAAAAGCTCTAATGGCTTGGGGAAGAGTAAGGGGGCCAGTGTGGCTGGTGCTGAGAGACCAATGAGGAAGAAAGAAAGAGATGTATTTAGAGATCTAAGTGAAGGGAACTGGGCAAATTGTGCTGTTCTTATCAGTAATTGAAAGTATTTTGTCTGAGGGACGTGAGAAGTTATTGGACAATTTTAAAATATCTGACTTTTACTCCTGGAAATGAGTTTTTTGTAGGGACAGGGAAGTAGAAGGCTACTATAATAATCAAGAGAAGAAAAGGTGACCAAGGTCAGGGTGGGAGCCACAGGTGTGAAGAGAAGCAGTTAGATCCTGGACATCACTTGGAGGCAGATCCAAGAGAATGTTCTGATGGAGCATGACATGACTGAAGGATTTGTTTGTAGCCTGAACAATGAGAATAATGGGTTTACCAATGACAGAAAGAGAAGAATTTGAGGAGCCAAGTCGGGAGAGCAAATGCACATGATTTTGCAGACTGGGCTCTGCGCAATTCTTTCTAGGATTGGAAGTGAGTGGGAAATAAAATATAGACAACATTCTCTCTAAACCATACAATTAGCTCCTGATTATTATTGCCAGAGTGTTTTTTTTTTGATATGGTAATGATGGTAATGCAGCATTTTAGTCTGCATGTAGCCAAAATTTTTATCTGCATCCAGTCAAAGAGTTTTTCTAATTCCCAAAGAGGCATTGCTATCTGAGTGATATCTCTGAATGAAGACTTAGAGAGGGAAATCAGAACCTCAGTTTTGATGTATGGAATTTGAGATATCTATTAGACATGTATGTGGAGCTGTCAAGTAGAATTGTGTGAAGGGCAAAAGTTATGTTAAAGGAGGTAGTTAACTAGTTATTAATAGAAAGAGAACAAAGGGAATTAGACACTGGGTTTAATAAACTGGAGAGCATAAACCAGCTTGCCAAGCCAGGAAGCTATAGCATTTACATATTCATTCACATACTCCAGGGGACTGCCACTAAGAAGAATTAAACATAGGAGAACAGGGAATCTCCCTGGGGCACTGCTCATACTCCAGTACCAGATGGTTGGGGGTTGCAGAAGGAGGTACTTGACCATAGAGGCCTCTCATTCTAACTAGGAATTAAACCAATCAAAAAGCTGCAAAAGCTTGGAAAGTTGACTGGTTACTTTGTAAAAGCACCTGATTCATCCCAAATCCAAGCTAATATAATTCCAGGGAAACAAAGAAGCAACCCCTTCTTCTCTCTCTCTCTCTCTCTCTCTCTCTCTCTCTCTCCCTCTCTCCCTCTCTCCCTCTCTCCCTCTCTCCCTCTCTCTCTCACCTTAGAACTGTCAACCATGAGGGTCTATAAGCTGAGGCCTGCAGCTGACTGTGTGGGCTCTGAAGGGCTAAGCATTAATATAAAAAACAAGTTCTGGACACTGGCATTTGTTTTGGCCTTGCAGAGGACATGGTTGGACTTTTTTCATGGTGGGATAGAAAGAGATGGAAAATTGATAACCCAAGGGCAGAGTTTGACCCAAATAAACCTTACCACATCACAGTCTCCCATGTGTGGGTCATTAGAATGCTTTTCTCATGATCCCATAGAAAAAGCCTATTACTAGCAACATTTGGTGAGCCAGCAGGAGGGGGAGGAGCTGTGGTTTATAGTAAGAAAACTGCTCAATTTTCACTTTACTCATTTCTCCCCATCCCCCTGCTACTTCCTTCATTTCTCCTCTGCATTTATCTTCTCTGTTTCTGTAATGTGCAACAAGAGACTAATTGGTTCCAGGAAACACAGAATGCGGGAAGTATGTGCACACCCACTAATACTTTGCGTTTTGCTCCTAGAGTGCAAAACTTGGGGTGTGGCCCATTGTTTTCTTTCCCATTCACAGCTTCCGCATTTCCAGTCTAGCAAGCAGAAAGTGAGACCTTTCCCAGCTGCAGTTCCCAGCTAAGATGTGTGAGGTGTGGACACACAGCTTCAGTAACCTCTCGCTTCCCTGCTCCATCCCTGTTTGCTCATGTCCAGTGTGCTGCTAGTTGTCTCAAATCACTAACACTAGAACCAATCTCAAGCCTGTGGTCTGTGGACTGCATGCAGCCCAGGATGGCTGTGAACGTGACCCAACACAAAATCATAAATTTACTTAAAGCATTATGAGATTTTTTTTATTACATGCTACAATGTATTCAATGTGTGGCTCAAGACAAATCTTCTTCCAGTGTCACACAGAAACGCCAAAAGTTTGGACACCCTGCTGGGACTTTAGGATGTGGCTGCAGTCAAGTGGCTTACAGTGCTCCTCTCCCAGGCCCATCTGCCATCCCACCGCCACCCCCCCCCCCAGCTCTGCACCTGACTGTCTCTGGGTCATGTCAAGCTGCACATCCTCCAGCTTTTGCTCCTCTTCATCTCCACCTTATGGGATGCCTGCCTCTGTGCATACTTGGGCCAGATTCAATGGAGGAGGGAACAGCAGGGAAGGCTATTGGCTGGGGCTACTGCTGCTGCCTAGACCAGTCCCTAGCAACCACATGTTGCTAAAAAGGTGGGAGCCTGACCCACAGCCAGAGTGCCCATCTGAGGCTCACAGTCGCCACTGCACTACATGGACCCTTATAATTCAGTTTCCTGCAAACACAGTTGCTTGTCTATACTTTGAGGACACCAAGCTCCTCACTAATTACTCCTCACTAATTCTTCTTACAAATATACTTAATAAGTAAAAGCCTCAGATGCAAGCGCTCACAGAAATGAAAGGTTTATATTAACTTATCTTGGAGACTGACTAAATGTTTGTTAATATCTCCCTAGAGAAAAGGCTAACAGCATTTGCCTCAGAGCCCAGGATTTTAATATTTGTCTGGACTGCTACAAAAATTCTTAGGCTGGGTTAACAAGAAATGCTCTCTCCCCTCCTAGGGAAGGCTGCCTGGACAGTACAAGGCTTCTTAAAGGACCGAAATTGTTGGGAATATGGTAAGCAGAGCATCAGTTACTTGCCCAATTGCTAAAGGCCAGAGTTACAGAACATGTTTTTCATCCCCTTGTACAGATCAAGGCCATCAAAATCACTTGCATGTAGTTAAATAAAACCCAGTTAGCAGTGCCTATTTAACACTGACTGTTGGTAAGGCTCCACACCTAAATACAATTATATTGCCATTTTGGGAAGGCCTTGACTCCTGGCATGGGAGGGCCAAGGCACGGGCCATAGGATGCGACAGCCGACAAAGGCCATCACAGGTTTTGGTCTGTGCACAGGGATAGGCAGCATTGAGGACACTCATGCCTCCCTCAGGTACCCAATATTTCCCTCTAGTATGAGGTTAAATGTTTTTCCATCCTATTTTATGAGGATGAAGATTTATATACCTCTTTTATTATTATGAAATTTTCTCTATCCAAAGACAACAGGGAATACAATCTCTATTCACAGTACCTCAAGAGACCCCTTTTAGGTTGTATACTCACCAACTGGCTGAAATTTAACTCTGGATTTCTTAAGAAAAGTGGTTATAGATAATTGGCCTTATGAAACCAAATTTTGGTTTTGATATGCAAATACTAATTCTCCAAGAACAAATATCTTGAATATATTTTAAAATGAAAATTTCTTGAAGATAGATATTATCAAAAAATGAAAACCCTTAGCCATCTGAAAAAAATCAATTTAAATTAGTTCACCTGTAACTTTCTAGATATATGAGTTTTATTGTGTAATACCTGTTTCATGGAATTACGTCTCTTAAAAGTATAAGTGTGTTTGCCAGTAGAGGAACCTATATTCCTAGAAGTTATAGAATGTGTTTCCTAATCAAAGGAATGCTAATTCCCTACTTTTAACTGTCTAATGCAGAGTTGGAGTTCGGTCCTTTTTATTCTGTTAAAATGACAAGGATTTACCTTTTACTTTCTGTTTTTCTCCCGCAAGTCCAGAGTTACAGAATATGTTTTTCATCCCCTCCAGAATTTGGGAATTTCTTAATGAGTGAGTCATGATAATATACTTTGCATAAATTCAGTTTCCAATTGTAGTTTTATTAACCAAGACTTTGACTGGAATGTCATGTCTCAGGAAGATATGCCTGGACTTTGGATGTCACCAGAAAGCTTTAAGGAATTAAAATACCATATGATCTCACCTTTAAGTGGAACCTAATCAACAAAATAAACAAACAAGCAAAATATAACCAGAGACTTTGAAATTAAGAACAATCTAACAGTAACCAGAGGGGATGTGGAAAGGGATAATGGGGGAAAGGGGGAAAGAGTTTTAAGAAATAATTATAAAGGATACATGGACAAAACTCATGGGGCATGGAATCAAGGGGGGGAGGTGGGAATGGTTGGGGTGGGGAGGAGTGTTGGGGAGTAAAAGTAGACGATTGTGCTTGAACAACAATAAAATAATTAAGAATAAAAGATTGACTTTCTTTTGTATAATTGAATTTTATTTTTTTTCCACTTTAATTTCTTTTTTTTATTATTGGTCAAGTACAGTTTTCTGCTTTTTTCTTTCACCCTTCCCACCACCCCAACCCTCCCCACCTCCCTCCCTCATTTCCATCCCCACCTTGTTTTTGTCCATATGTCCTTTATAATTGTTCCTGTAAACTGTTCACTCTTTTCCCCCATTATCCCCTCCCTTCTCCCTTCTGATCACTGTCAGCCTGTTCTCAATTTCAATGTCTTTGGTTATACTTTGCTTGCTTGTTTGTTCTGTTGATAAGGTTCCTGTTAATGGTGAGATCATATGGTATTTGTCCCTCTCTGCCTGGCTTATTTCAATTAGCATAATGCTCTCCAGTCCTATTCATGCTGTTGGAAAGGGTTGGAGCATTGTTTGCAGATGACATGATAGTGTACGTAGAAAACCCTATAGACTCCACAAAAAACTGCTCAAACTAATAAATGAATCTGACAAAACAGAAGGATACAAAGTCAATATCCAGAAATCAAAGGCATTTTTATACACCAACAATGAAATATTAGAAAGAGAAATCAGGGAAAAAAATCCCATTTGATATAGCAACAACAAAAATAAAATACCTAGGAATAAACCTACCAAGGAGGTAAAAGACTTATGCTCAGAAAACTACACAACACTGAAGAAAGAAATTAAGGAAGACAGAAACAAATGGAAACATATACCACATTCATGGATTGGAAGAATTAAAATCATCAAAATGTCCATACTACCCAAAGCAATTTATAGATTCAATGCAATCCCTATTAAAGTACCAATGGTATACTTCCCAGATATAGAACAAACACTTCGAAAATTTATATGGAACCATAAATGACCCCAAATAGTTGCAGCAATTTTGAGAAAGAACAAAGTAGGAGGAATCATAAAACCTGATATCAAAATGTATTACAAGGCCACTGTAATCAAAACAGCTTGGTGCTGGCATAAGAACAGACACATGGACCAATGAAACAGAATAGAGAGGCCAGAAATAAACCCAAGTCCCTATGGTCAATTAATATTTTACAAAGGTGGCAGCAGCATAAAATGGAGCAAAGGTAGCCTCTTCAGCAAATGGTGTTGGGAGAAAAAAAGATTGACTTTCAAAGCAAACAAAAGCCCACTGTAGCTTATCACAATGCTTGGTCATATGCTTCATGGCTGTATTTCAAGGTAAAAAAGATGGCAATAAGGAACCTCAAGATTTTTTGAGGGACCTCAAAAACTTGAGGAATTTATCTAAACTTTTAGATATTGCATGCAAAAGCCTAATGTCAACTGTGTGGCTTGGTTCCTTTGCTTTGAGGACTGACTAAAGCTCAGTTAGAGATTCTTTGTACAATTCCAGCAAAGCAGATTTATCCTATGAAAACAGAAGAAAGAACACAGAGACTAATGAACAGAGCAAATCATAAACCAGTATCTGATTTTGTAAGACTGTCATTTGAGAAGACTTCCAAGTGCAAGGCTTTTGCTGGAATAAAATTAAGCAGTGTCAATTTGACAGATTCTCTTTGATGTCAGTTGAACATCTCTGATAATGTCATCAGGTGCTGAAGTAAATTCTGTGTCACAACCTTAGAAAAAGATTTGGTTCCCAATAATTCCTAGTCCAAATATGGGATAAAAAAAATAAAACATTAAGTTGGAGGGTTGAACAAAGCTAGAAGAATTCATAAACTGATTCAGCTTACAAATGGGAACAAAATTCTAAAGATGGTTAATTGTACTAGTATCTAATATCTACAATTGGGCAATATGATTTTCATGAAAACACAGTTTTTCTTTGAAATCATTCTCATTTTCATTGAAGAGTCTGAATTAATAACAGTTTTAATTTGTCCAGATTATTTGTCTAAACACAAGAATAGTAATTAATCGTATAGTCCTTTGAGACCCATAGTTCTCCAGAGAGTGAGAGTCTTAGAATGTTTCTATCAGCATAATTTGAATTAGGTATGGTAAACAAGAGGATTTCAAGCAGGTATTGTCCACCTTTCTCCAGGGAAGCCACTCCTCCAGCCTAATCTGGGACACTATAAAGTTAGTCTCTCCTTCTGTCACCTGATTTTTTTTTACCTCTCACCAGATTTTTGCTATAATTCTCCTCAATTTGGGGCTATGCCTTTTAACATTCATGTAAAAATATTTGCTTCCTGACTATAACAAAGATGGCAGCTTGTCCAACACTGTTATCCTCTAGACATCATGTATGCCACCTGACAGGTACTGCTGACTGACCTGGATTTCACAAAATCCCTTTTTCCTACATGGAAACTCTCCTTTGCTTTTGCTCCTTTCTTCTTTTAGCAGGTAGGAAGAGCCTCCGGCTTTGGGAGAGACAGATCATATCCTTTGAGAGCAAAAAGCTATTACAGAAAATGAGACCTTCATCTATTTACACTTGTAAGATTACAAGGCTCAAGATATTTGGGGTGGGAGAATGTTACTATACATAGTTAACTAGTTTATTAATAAGATAGCACAAGAAATTAGACACTGAGTTTTATAAACTGTGGAGCATAAGCCTGCTTGCCTAGCCGGGAAGCCATAGCATTTGTTGGCAAATTTGTACATTCCAGGGGACTGCCACTGAGGAGATTTAATCCTAGGAGCACAGAAAATATCTCCAGGAGCATGGCTTGCCCTCCAGTACTGCATTGTTGGGAAGTTTAGGGGCAGGTGTTTGACCATAGAGGCCTGTCAGTCTACCTAGGGGGTGGACCTATCAAAAGGCTTGCAAAATCTTGGGAAGTTGATTAGTTGTTTTGAAAAAGCACCTGGTTCATGACAAACCCAAGATAATAAAATCCCACAGGAACATAGAATAACTCACACTGTCTCCATTTTTTTATGCATTCTCCCATTTGCCTGAGAGTTTGTGACCATGTGGGTATAGCAGTTATTGGGGCCCAGAGCATACCACATGAGCTCCAGAGGACTAAGCTTTAATGTGGCACAGGATCTCTGAAATACATTGATCATATTTTTCTGGCACTGATTTTTCTTTTTTTTTAACTTTTTTTTTTTTAATTTTCAGACAGAGGGGAAAGGAGGAAGAAAAAGGAGAGAAACATCAATATGTGGTGGTTGCCTCTCACACATCCCCCACTGGGGATGGGACCTACAACCTAGGAATGTGCCCTGATTGGGAATAGAACTGGGGGAATAGAACCCTTTGGTTCACAGGCTGGCACTCAATCTACTGAGCCACACTAACAAGGGTATGGCCCTGATTTTTCATGGTTGGGTGGACAGAGATGGGACTTTGGAGGAGCATCCATTTGATTTTGCTTCCTGAATAAATCTTACAACTAGACCTCATCTTCTTTTGTGAATGCCTGAAAATGCTTTTTCTTGTGATACTGCAAGAATCCCATTTCCACTGGCAAGAGTTAGACATATGAACTACATAATCAGTGCTTCTCAGAATACAATCTTATGATGGTACAAGCTCACCAAGAGAGTGAATTTGTAAAGAGCCAAAGGAGACCAAGGTTAATCTCTGTGGCCCCCAAATATTTAGAGTTAAGGAAATGAGGAAAGAGTAAAAATACTGAGAAGGACAGGCCACTTAATACACAAAGTATAAACTTACACCTGCATGAGAACATGGCTTCTCATTTAAATGGTACATAAAAATGTTAATATCAAATCACTTGGGTGCAATGTGAATGGACTATAGTCCTTTTCAAAATTATTTTATGGGATATAAATTGAGAATCAGGCCATGTGAATCCTGTCAGTATATTATCTAATTCTTTTGTGTTTTCAAAACATAAATGCACTCTGTTTTTAATGCAGTATAAGAATAATAAAAATTAGGAGAAAAATATTTACACTTCATGATATAAACCAGTGGCAGAAAAGAGGATAACAAGTTCTTTACAACACACACACATATTTTGAAACAATGGGTTGTAGCATACTGAACTAAACTTTGTAACACTATAAGATCTGGAGTAAGCATGAAGAATTGATGTGAGAAGATATTCCCAAAACTTTCTCCACACAATGCTGTGTTAACCAGAGCTGTTCACATCTCCTAGGTACCAGAGTCAACATTACACGTAGACTGAAGGAGAAATGATTCTATTGAAATTAATCCTGAAACACAAATAACATTCCCCCTTTCAGGGGAAGTGGGGAAGGGTTTGCAGGAACTAGTATAAAGGACACATGGACAATAACAAGGGGAGGTGGAAATGGGAGGGAGAAGGAGAGGGCTGTGGGATGGGCTAGGATTACAGGAAAGGGTAGAAAACTATACTTGAACAATTAAAATAAAATTTAAAAAAAGAAACAACATTTGAAGAAAATCACAATCAAAAGTGAAAAAGGAGGAAATTAATGTCTTATAAATATATATCTTCCCAGAAGTAAGAGTTTATTCAGAATGAATCTAGTAAACATATATTCATCATCATTGGTATATACTTTGGACAACCCCCTTCCCAAAACTACATAAAAATATTTATATGCATAAATATATATCAGGAAAGTATTTTTTCTGACAACAAGAATGGTTATAAATTTCATATATACTACAGGAAGTACTTTAACTATACATTATGTCTATTTAGATGAAAGATGTATTAACCAAAGAAAAACAGCACTGCCACTTATATGAACTATAGAATGAAAGGATATTCTCTATGTAAACATATATTAATGTTTGATGTATTGCAAATGGATGTATGTATTGCAGAAACTATGGATTTATAAATTAAACTTTTATTTATTTTTTTAATTAAACATGTTTAAAAAACATGTATTTCCCGTGACCTTGATTGCTCAGCTCAGAAGCTATATGAAGGTCAAAAATGCTCTCAGAACCCAAGTATTTATGAAGACTGTTTACAACAGAAACAAGAATACTAAATTAATTAGTCTCTGACCACAAACTATAAGGAAAGGAAACTTAATAACATTATTACAGTTTAATGTAATGAACAAAATAAACTGACAAACAAAATAGAAACAGAGGCATGGATTTATCTAACAGACTGACAGCCTTCAGAAGAGAGGGTGTTAGGGGACTGGATGAAAGAAAGTGAAGGGATTAAACAAGCGGCATAGACACATAACATATAGACACACACAAAAAAACTGTATACTAATTTACAGAGGGAAAGTGGGGGAGTAGGTTAGGTGGAGGTGGGCAAAGGTGGGGAAATAAGGACAAAAAGAGACTTTGCTTGGGGGCAATGGGTGCATGATATAGTGAGTGGATGATGTTTTATTGAATTGTACACTTGAAACCTGTATTGTTTGGTGAACCAATGTCACCCAAATAAATTCAATATAAATAAATTAAAATAGTAGTGATAAAAAATATTATGACAGTTTAAGGTAATAAAGGACATATTGACAACCTTTGGCACAGGTGTTATAAGTAGGTCCAACCCCTATATTATATTATATTATATTATATTATATTATATTATATTTATTATATTATATTTATTATATTATATTATATATTAATCTTGTGATAGTTGGCCAAAGTGGCCTGATCATACATCTTGATCATACTCTTAAACATAATATGTAACTTTGAATGGCATTTGTCTAATTTCTATAATGAAATTCACTCCCAAAGTAAGATTTCTCATCAATGATACAATTTAATGGGACAATTAATGATACAATTTAATGGCAGCTATAATTGAGCAATGATAAAAACAAAATTTAAAAAAGAAGTAGAAATTGGTAGTTAGAGAATAGCAATAGGATGTGAAATACAGCATAGGGAATAGTGTAGCCAAAGGGCATGACTTATGAACGTGGATGATGGTGTGGGGATTGCCTGAGGGAGTAGAGGGACTAGGGAGAGAGGAGCAAAGGGAGGAAAACTGGGACAACTGTAATAGCATAAACAACAAAATATAATTTAAAAAGGAAAAAATCTCAAAAATATTCTGAAAGCAATTAAATATGAAGAGACCTAAGTTATTTTGGCAGATATCAACAATGGCAGGATAAAATATCAACTTTCAAGGATAAAGTATGGGAACCACCACAAGCTTTTGACCTTATACTCTTGTGTCCTGATACTCTTGCTAAAAGAAAAATAGAATTACTAGAAACATGCAGTTGCCATTTGTATTACTCCACAGGTATTGTGTAGTTTCCTACACTTTGTCCAGATTAGAGCATTGCTCTGAATGACACCCAAGTGACCCAGTAGAGGTAATTTATCTACATTAGTGTCTAACTGAAAACCAGGAAGTGATTTATAGTTTGAGAAGAATAAAGACCAAAATCCACTCCATATATCAAGTCACTAAAACTTTAATGCAATTTCCCATTCACTTGAAAATTTATACTGCAACTATTCTTTATAATCATATAAGTAATATGAAAATCCAAAACCCAGCAATTCCACTGCTAGGATCATATCCTAAGAAATCTGAAACAATCCAAAAGAACCTATGCATCCCAATGTTCATAGCAGCACAATTTACAATACCCAAGTGTTGGAAGCAACCTAAGTGTCCATCAACAAATGAATGGATCAAAAAACTATGGTACATTTACACAATGATATGCAACAGAAAGAAAGAAGGAGCTCCTACTCTTTGCTGCAACATGGATGAAACTGGAGACCATTAGGCTAAGTGAAATAATCCAAGCAGTGAAAGACAAATACCATATGATCTCACCTATAAGTGGAAACTAATCAACAAAACAAACAAGCAAGCAAAATATAACCAAAGACAATGAAATTAAGAACAAACTGACAGTAACCAGAGGGGAGGGGATAATTTGGGGAAAAAGGTGAAGGGTTTACAGAAATAACTATAAAGGACACATGGGCAAAAACAAGAGGGAATTTGGAAACAGGAGAGGGAGGTGGGGATGCGTAGGGGGGAAAGGCAGAATACTGTACTTGAACAACAATCAAATTTCAAAAGTAAAAATAAAGCTAAAATAAACTTATTTCCTTTTATCATATCAAAACAATATTAATATAATTATAATTAACATTTTAGTGTGTGTACTTTTAAAAATCCTACCAAATGAATGTATTTTAATTCATGTAGAAGTTCTTACTTTTTATAATAGATTAGCTCATTTTCCTTGTTTTTGTTAGTTTATTTCTACTTGTCAATCATTTTATCTGGAGATAACACTTCTTAAAAGTTTAATACTAAGATTTATTTATTTTTCTTACTGTTGTAGTTTTGTTGTTGTGTTCATATGACCTTCCAGAACATGACACAAACACTGGTAAAATACGTTTGAAGAAATTCATTTTGATTCAGATATTAACAATCATTCAGTCACAATAGAGATGTTTTCATTAATATGAGAAGGAAAATCTGTAGCTAAAAATTATTTTCCTCATAGATGAAAATTATCTTTTTTGATGTATCCTAAATAAAAATAGCTATTTAATTCTCTATTGACCTACTTATATAAAAATTCTTATTGATATTTATCTTTAATCAAGCTATATGTTTATTATTTGGGATAAACAATGCATAAAAATTTTATTATTAACATAATAGTAATAAAGAATTATTAAAGAAATATTTTATGTGCTAGAATTTTGTTTGGAATTTTACACTTATTGATAAAAAATAATAGCCAATATCTTTCTTGTTTATTTTCTTCTCATCCTAGTTGAGTCTGTTTTCAGGATATTATTTCTCTCCAAATAATGAAGATGGCAATTTTTTGTGAATTCCCTTATTTTCCTGTTAAAGATGGAGTTATAGAGTGGATTATAGAGTTTAGAGTGAAGATAGGCACGAGCTGACTCAATTTGTTTGTCCTTCCCTCTTTGCTATACTTGTTTCACAGATATGTATTACTGGATACTCTATTAGAAACAGGGTATACAAAGATAAGCACAAAAATAAGTAGGCCATGATGTAAAATATTAAATCATCACACCAACCCTGGCTGGTGTAGCTCAGTGGATTGAGTGTGGGCTGCAAACCAACACATCGCAGGTTCGATTCCCAGTCAGGGCACATGCCTGGGTTGCAGACCACGGCCTCCAGCAACCGCACATTGATGTATCTCTCTCTTTCTCCCTCCCTTCCCTCTCTAAAAATAAATAAATAAAACTAAAAAATAATCACATCAATAAGTATAAATATTTTGCCTGATCAGGCAGATTTTTCTGTTTGTAACAACAAAGTTAAACTCTGACAGACAAGCTGGGCTTAATTGACAAAGTTGGGAGAAGGAGTGTTCCTGAGAAAGAAGAAAACATATTTAAAACCCTGAAAGAGAGAACAAGAAGACAGGATACTCAGACAAAACTGTGTGTCTGGAATGTACAGAGGAGCTGAAATAGAACTTGTCAGTGTTTAGACTTAAGGAACATTCTAGGCCATGTTAACAAGTGTGATCTATATGTAAAAGCAATGGGAAGACACTATGGGATATAAAGAAGTTGGCTGCAGTATCCAATTTGCCACTAAGAAGATACCTGGGTGAAAAAAATAGTAAATAGGCTGGAAAAGCTTGACTGTAAATTTGGATGCAGGGACAATAGTCTGAATGATGCTGCTGTAACTCAGGAGATGTATGATGTTACCTTGAAGTCCATGGTTAGTGTTATTGTGAGGAAAATTGATATGCATAGGTATAGAGTAAATGTAGGTTATAAAAGAGCTTTAAAGATAAACATTATTGATCTAGCTTGAGTAACTAAAGAATTAGGAAACCATGCACTGGTATAAGGGAGAAAAAGAAAAGATCTGATTACAACAGCAGGGGCCATCATGAGTTAAATTTTGGGTGTTGCAGCAGAGACTTTTTAAATCACCTGATACCCTTAATTTTACTAATACTGACTTGTTTTGGTACAGTGATGGAACTACAGGTGAATAAAATGTGAATTTTCTGAACTCCCTTATATCTAGCAGTGGCTATATGATGTATTTCTAGCTAATGAGATGGAAATGGAAGCCTATTGCTGGAGCTTCCAGGAAAATTATTAGTCCCCTAATGAAGTAATGAATGTTACTTCTACATGCCTTTGCCTTCTCCCTTTCTCTTCTTCTTGATTGAAATAAAGATACATTTTCCTCGATCCTTCTTCCATGTACTCAAATAGGTCTCATTTCTTGCCTCTTTTATGAATAAATATGCAGTTACAAGAAACTCTTAACATCAAAATTTACATGAAATCACAAGTCATTTCATGAGAATCAAGTTTGTATCTATTATAGTTTATATTTTGATGATTTAATAATTTAAATACATTTTTGATGTGCCAGTCACTATGATGTTTATTCTGAATAAGGTTAATGAGAAAGCATAAATCACCACAAAGTATTTGTTTATTAAAAGAAATGGCTGGAACTGAGAGAATATAAAGTAGTCACGGGCTTACACTAGTCTCTGGGAAGACTAAAGTACCATTAGTCTAAGACCAAATATGTGAAAACCCGGGGTTAAAATATCTTACTGCTTACAAACGCTATACTCTCTCCATTCTACTTCCTCAGGAATCATAAGTGTTAATCTTGGTGCACATGATAAAATATGAAATAAGATCAGACCTTGTCCCCAGAAAGCCCCTAGTTTATAATCAATAATATTCTCCTGTTCAACAAGTGAGCGCATCTTTGTCTAAAAGATTTGCCAATATTTGATTTTCATAAGAAAAACTTGACCTGATCAGAAATGGTTGGTATTCAAGCATCTCATATCTTCTTCTTAATCTTGTCTAGATTCATATGGTTCACCAGATGTCCTGGAAATGCTCAAAGGGTGGAGGTTGGATTCCCACCATCTGGAAAAGGTCTTTTGTAACATTTCAATAACACTATCTCCCTTTTCCCTCCACCTATATCAAAAGACAAATGTACCAGCTAGATGTTCAAATATTCAGGCTTCATAAGTACTCTTTAATTATCACTATATACCATCTTTTAATCCAATAAACACAAAATTGTGCAACTTAGTTATAGTTATAACTAAAATGTTTATATTATTTATTTTACCTCAGGACTTTTACATATGCATTTACCCATAATTTAAAGATCCACATTTTTCTACTTAACTTGTAAGTGTTCATTAATTTATAATATAAATTTTAATGTATAATTATCTTTATAATTTAAAATGAAATACTTTTAATTTTTATTGTCTTTTGCATGATTACATTCAGAGTTAAATATAGAGAATATATAAGGATGCTGAGGGAGAGTTGTAAGAATCTTAGATTAACTAACCATTTAAGGCATGTAACTTATATGCTAACAAGTCATGTGGGCTTTTGTAGAGGTATGCTTTTATTAAGAATACAAAATAAACCTATACAACAATCACCATGACACATTATATCACCAACTTGAGAATAAAAAAACACAAAGAAAAGCATTGGCAAAACATATCATGTGCAATTTATTACAAATATAACAAAGGAGTATTTCAAAATAATATTTTCAAACATTAAAAATTACTTATTTAAGCAAAATTTTCTTTCTTAAAAATTCTTTTTAGAGA
>PVIA01010366.1:0-52356 GCA_004024845.1 Tonatia bakeri | reverse complement strand
CATATATGAGAGACCTACAGCGAGCATCATACTCAATGGACAAAAACTAAAATCTTTTCCACTAAGAACAGGAACAAGACAAGGCTGTCCACTTTCACCACTTTTATTCAATATAGTATTGGAAGTTTTAGCCACAGCAATCAGACAAGAAAAGGAAATAAAAGGCATCCAAATCGGAAAGGAGGAAAAAAAACTGTCATTGTTTGCTGATGACATGATAGTGTACATAGAAAATCCTATAGACTCTACCAAAAAACTGCTTGACCTAATAAACGAATTTGGCAAAACAGCGGGATACAAAGTCAATATCCAGAAATCAAAGGCATTTCTGTACATCACCAATGAAACAGCAGAAGCAGAAATCAAGGAAAAAATCCCGTTTCATATAGCAAAAAGAAACATAAAATACCTAGGTATAAACTTAACCAAAGAGGTAAAAGACCTGTATTCAGAAAACTATATACCACTGGGGAAAGAAATCAAGGAAGACACAAACAAATGGAAACATATACCATGTTCATGGATTGGGAGAATTAATATCATTAAAATGTCCATACTGCCCAAAGCAATCTACACATTCAACGCGATACCTATTAAAATACCAATGGCTTATTTCACAGACATAGAACAAACACTTCAAAAATTTATATGGAACCAGAAACAACCCGGAATATCTACTGCAATATTGAAAAAGAAGAGTAAAGTAGGAGGGATCACAATACCTGACACTAAACTATACTACAAGACCACGGTAATCAAAACAGCCTGGTATTGGCATAAGAACAGGCACATGGACCAATGGAACAGAACAGAGAGCCCAGAAATAAACCCAAGTCTCTACGGTCAATTGATATTTGATAAAGGAGGCAGCAACATAAAATGGAGTAAAAATAGTCTCTTCAACAAATGGTGCTGGGAGAACTGGACAGCAACATGCAAAAAAATGAAACTAGAACACCAACTTACACCTCATACAAAAATAAACTCAAGATGGATAAAAGACTTAAATATAAATCGTGACACCATTAAAGTACTAGAGGAGAACATAGGTATGAAAATCTCAGATATATCATGCAAGAACTTTTTTACAGACATGTCCCCTAGAGCAAGATAAATAAAGGAAAGAATAAACAAATGGAACCTCATCAAAATAAAAAGCTTGTGCACTGCTAAAGAAAACAGTATCAAAATAAAAAGAGAATCAACTGTATGGGAAAACTTATTTGCCAACGATACCTCTGATAAAGGCTTAATCTCCAAAATATATCAAGAACTTACACAATTATACTCTAAGAAGACAAGCAACCCAATTATAAAATGGGCAAAGGACTTGAACACACACTTCTCCAAGGAGGACATACAGAAGATCCAAAATCACATGAAACTATGTTCAATATCGCTAGCTATCAGAGAGATGCAGATTAAAACCACAATGAGGTACCACTTCACACCAGTCAGAATGGCCAACATAAGCAAAAGAACAAATAACAAGTGTTGGAGAGGGTGTGGAGAAAAGGGGACACTAGTGCACTGTTGGTGGGACCACAGACTGGTACAACCACTGTGTAAAACAGTATGGAACTTCCTCAGAAAATTAAAAATGGATCTGCCATTCAACCCAGCAATTCCACTGCTGGGACTATATCCTAAGAATCCTAAAACACCAATCCAAAAGAACCTTTACACCCCCATGTTCATAGCAGCACAATTTACAATAGCTAAATGCTGGAAGCAACCTAGATGCCCATCAGTAAATGAGTGGATCAAAAAACTCTGGTACATTTACACAACGGAATTCTATGCAGCAGAAAGAAAGAAGGAGCTCCTACCCTATGCAACATCATGGATGCAACTGGAAAGCATTATGCTAAGCGTAATAAGCCAGGCAGTGAAAGATAAATACCATATGATTTCACCTTTAACAGGAACCTAAACAACAAATCTAAGAAACAAGCAAAATATAGTCAAAGACACTGCATTAGGGGAGAGGCAGGAAGTGACCAGAGGAGAGAGAAGAGGGAATTTCAGGGGAAAAGGGGAAGGGTTTGCAGGAACAAAGTTAAAAGACACATGGATAAAACTAGGGGGAGGGCGGTAATGGGAGGGAAGAAGGGAGGGGGATGGGTGGGCTTGATTGGGAGTAAAGGGGAGAAAAATGTACTTAAACAATCATTAAAAAAAAAATCAGGATGAAAAAAAAAAAGAGCCCAGGTAAAAAAGCATAGTAATAACTGAGAAAATAAATTATAGTAGTCTGTACTGAGTCAGTAGTAGTGGGGATAAAAAATTATATAAGTAATGACATGCATGATACTTGACAATTAGGTGTCAGTGGTGGAAAGTGTTATGGAGGAGTCAATGCTGATTATGAGAAAACTTTTCAAATTTTCATTTGGAAATAATTGTAGATTCACAGGAAATTACAAAAACAGTACAGTGGTACAGTAGTCCTGTGCAACCACAACATTCTCACAGTTCCACCCAAATGTTAGATTTAATATAATTATAGCACAAACTCAAAACCAGAAAAATTAACATTTGTGTGAAGTGTGAGTATAGCACTTTAATATCTTATCACATGTGTAAATTTCTGTCAAGTCCATCATGACAATTTATATATAGAACTGTTCAGTCATTTCCCTCATGCTACCCCTTTATAATTACAACCCCCCCAAACCCTCACTACTCCTAAAGCTTGGAAACCACTAATATTCATCTATCTCCATAATTTTATCATGTGAAAATGTTGTAAATGGATTCATGCAGTATGAGACCTCTGTGATTGTCACCATCTGGTTGTCCAAAAATTCATTTCAATCTTGACACTACCTGGAGTTAGCATCAGATCCCACAAGTTAAAGAACTCATTCCCACAAAACTTCAGATGCCAGCCATGAATATGGTGCCTTGATTACCCAAAATTCTGCCCAGTGAATTATAAATTTGGGGGTTCCCACAACTATCCCCTTAAAATCAATAATTTGCTAGAATGGCTCACAGAACTTAGAAGAACTCTTTGCTAATGATTACCAGTTTACATTGAAAGGCACAACTCAGTAACAGTGAAATGGAAGCCAAATACATAGGCCTAAGGGAGGAGCCTGGCAAACAAGAAGAGTTTCCTTGCCCTTTCTGGGGCACTAATCTCCCAGCACTTTAATGCATTCACCAACCCCAAAGCTCTCTGAATCTCACTGTTTAAGAGTTTTTATTGAGCTCAATCTCTGGCACCCCTCCCTCTTAGGGAGCCCGTGGGAAACAAGTACCAGCCCTCTAATCATTTCTTCTTCTTTTTTTCCCCACATTTTTAGTTGTTCAAATACCCCAACCAAGCCATCAACACTTCCCACACTTGTTCCTACCAGCTTTAGTTTTATTCATGTGTCCTTTATACATGTTCCTAAAAACCCTTCCTTTTTTGCCCCCCATTATCCCTTCCCATCTCCCCTCTGGTAACTGTCACTTTGTTCTTAATTTCAATGCCTACAATTATATTTTGCTTGCTTGTTTTGTTGATTAGATTCCACTAATAGGCAAGATCACATGGTATTTGCGTTTCGCTGTCTGGCTTATTTCATTTATCATAATGCTCTCTAGCTTCATCCATACTGTCTCAAAGGGTAGGAGCTCCTTCTTTCTTTCCGCTACATAGTATTCCATTGTGTAAATGTACCATAATTTTTTGATCCATTCATTTACTGAGGGGAACTTAGGTTGCTTCCAGAACTTGGCTATTGTAAATTGTGCTGCTGTGAATGTTGGGATGCGGCCAAATTCTCTTTAACTTCACCCAAAACAATTTTGTTAGAGTGTATTGTGACAGCTGTCATATCAGTGTGCATTTAAAGAAAACATCAAAATTGGTGAATTTTTGTGCAGTCACTTTTCTACATATTTCTAGACTTGACCCTTCCCCTACTTTTCCCTGTTACCCCCTCTCAATCCCTCTGGGCAGTGTCAGTTTGTTCTTTATTTCCATGTCTCTGGTTCCATTTTGCTCACTTATTTGTTTTGTTGACTAGGTTCCACTTACAGGTGAGATCAAGTGATATTTGTCTTACACCGCCTGGCTGATTTCACTTAGCATAATACTCTCCAGGTCCATCCATGTTGTTGCAAAAGCAGGAACTCCTTCTTTATTTCTGCTGCAGAGTATTCCATTATGCAAGTGCACCATAGTATTTTTATACACTCGTTTACTGATGGGCACATAGGTTCCTTCCAGCACTTGGCTAGTGTAAATAACATTGCCATGAATATTGAGGTGCATAGGTTATTTTGACTTGATGTTCAGGATTACTAGGGTATAATCACAGCAGTGGAATTTCCAGGTCAAAAATCAATTCCATTTTTAATATTTTCAGGAAATTCAGTAATGTTTTCCACACTGGCTACACTAGCTTGCATTCCCCCCAACAGTGTACCAAAGTTCATTTTTCTTCACAGCATTGCCAGCACCTGTTTGTTGGTTTGTTTGTGATGGCCATTCTGACTGGTGTGAAGTGGTATGTCATTGTGCTGTTAGTTAGCATCTCTCTCATGGCTAAGTGATACTGAGCATCCTCTCATATGTACCTGGACCCTCTGTATATCCTCCTTAAAGAAGTGTCTGTTCAGGTTCTTTGCCCATTTTTAAGTTGAATTGATCATCTTCGTGGTGTGGAGTCATGTGAGTTCTTTATATACTTTGGAGATCAAACCCTTGTCAGAGGAATTATGTGCAAATATATTTCCCCATATGTTGCATTCCCTTTTATTGTTGCTGATGTTTTCTTCAGCTGTGCAGAAACCTTTAAATTTGATGTAGTCCTATTTAAGTTGGTCCGAAGGTTGTGGGTTATTGTTAAGCTGATGTAGTCCTATTTATTTATTCTTTCCTTTATGCCTCTTGCTCTAGGGGACATATCAGTGAAAATATTGCTGCATTGAATATCTGAGATTTTCCTGCCATGTTCTCCTCATGGAAATTTATAGTGTCACAAGCTATATTTAAATATTTTAACCATATTGAGTTTATTTTGGTGTGTGGTATAAGTTGGTGGTCAAGTTTCATTTTTTTGGATGTCTCAGCCCAGTATACCCAACAGTTGCTGAAGAGGGAATTTATATTCCATTTCAGGCTTCTGCCCCCTCTGTTGAATTTTAATTGACTATAGAGACATGGGATGATTTCTGGACTCTCTATTCTGTTCCATTGACCTATGTGTATGTTCTTATGCCATTACCAGACTGTTTGGATTAGAGTGGCCTTGTAATATAGTCTCAATCAGGGATTGTGATCCCTCTTATTTTGTTCTTAATTCTAATAATTGCTGAGATTATTTGGGGTTGTTTATGATGCCATATAAATTTCTGAAATGTTTGAACTATGTCTGTAAAATATGCCATTGGTATTTTAATACGGATTGCATTGAATCTATAAATTGCTTTGTGTGGTATGGGCATTTTGATGATGTTAATTCTTCTAATTAATTTATTTGTGTCTTTCTTTTATTCTTTCAGTGTTGGGTAGTTTTCTGAGTACAGGTCTTTTACCTCCTTGGTTAGGTTTATTCCTAGGTACTTGTTTTTTCTTATTGCTATAGTGAATGGGATTTTTCCCTAATTTCTGTTTCTCATACTTCATTGTTTGTGTACAAAAATGTCTTTGATTTCTGAATATTGACTTTATACCTGCTGTTTTGCCAAACACACATATTAGGTCCAGTAGTTTATGGTGGAGTCCATAGGGTTTTCTAAGAACACTGTCATGTCACCTGGAAACAATGACAGTTTTTATACCTCCTTTCCAATGTGGGTGCACTTTAATTCTTTTTCTTCTCTGATTTCTTTGGCCAGAACTTCCAATGCTATGTTGAATAGAAGTGATGAAAGAGGATGCTCTTGTCTTGTCCCTGGTCTTACTGGGGAAGTTTTCATTTTGGCCCATTGAGTATGATGTTGATGGTAGGTTTCTTGTATATGACCTTTATTACATTGAAGTATACATTCTCTACTCCCACTTTGTTGAGTGTTTTTTGTCATAAATGGGTTCTGTACCTTATCAAATGCTTTACCACATCTATTGATATGATCCTGTGATTTTTGTCTTTCCTTTTGTTTATGTGATACATTAAGTTTATCTATTTGCAAATATTGTATGGTCTTTGCATCCCTGGGATGAATACCACTTGACCGTTATGTATGATCTTTTCAATATATTGCTGGATCAAGTTTGACAATATTTTTTTGAGGATTTTATCCTTTGTTCATCAAATATTTTGGCATGCATATTCTTCCTTTGTTGTGTCTTTATGTGGTTTTGGGACTAGGATGATGCTGGCCTTATATAAAAGAGTTTGGGAATCTTTCCTCTTCTGGAAGTTTTTGAAATAATTTGAGAATGATAGAGGTTAGCTCTTCCTAAAATAGCTTGTAAAATTCTTTGAATGCAGTATGGTCCAGGGCTTTTCTGTGTAAGGATACTTTTGATTACTACTTCAATTTCACTAGCTGTTATCTCTTTGTTCAGATTTTCCAGCTCTCGTTGATTAAGTTTTGGAATATTATATATTTTTAGAAATTTTTCCATTTCACCCAAGTTTTTAAAATACTTGGCAAATGGTTGTTCGTATTAATTTCTTACAATTCTTTCTATTTCTGTATTATTGGTTGTTATTTCTCTTCTTTCATTTCTGATTTTATTTATTTGTGTCCTCTCTCCTTTTTTTCTTGATGAGTCTGTGTAAAGGCTTGTTGATCTATTTAAAGAACCAACTCCTGGATTTAATGATCCTTTAACTTGTTCTTTTAATCTTTATGTCATTTAATTCTATTCTGATCTTGATCATTTCCTTCCTTGTACTTGATCTGGGCTTTGTTTGCTATTGTTCTTTCAGTGCTTGTAGTTGTAGGGTTAGGCTGTTTGTTGGAAATGTTTCTATCTTTTATCACTATGTATCAGCCTGTATCATTATGAACTTCCCCTCCCAGGAAGGAACACTTTGCTGTGTCACATAGGTTTGGGACTGTTGTGTGTGCATTTCCATTTGTTTCCAGAAACTTTTTGATTTCTTCCTTGATCTCATTATTAACTGATTCATTGTTTAATAACATGCTCTCCAGTTTCCATATTTTGAATTTCTTTGAATTGATTCATTGTGGTTGGTTTCTAGTTTCAAGCTCTTATGGTTTGAGAAAAGGTATGATTTCAATTTTTGTGAGAAAAGATATGATTTCAGTTTTCTAGAATTTGTTGAGGCTTGTTTAGTGTCCTATCTTTGAAAACATTCCATGTGCATATGAAAATAATATAATATACATTGCTTTATTTTAATGAAAATTTCTATATTTATAAGTTAGGACCATTTGACTTGGTGTATAGTTGAACTCCACATATCCTTGTTGGCATTTTGCTTGGAACATCAAACCATTCCTGAGAATGGGGTGTTAAAATCCCCTAATATAAATGTGTCACTCTGTATACCTTTCTTGAAGGCCTCTGAGATTTTCCTTATATATTTGGGTGCTACTATGTTGGATACATATATGTTTACAATATTTATGCCCTCCTGATGCATTCTCTTGCTGTGTCTCTTTTAGGGTCTTTGTTTTGAAGTCTATTTTGTTTGATAAATGTATTGCTACCTGGCTTTTTTTCCCCTGTCCATTTGCTGGGAATATTTTTTCCAACCCTTCTCTTTCCATCTGTGTAGGTCTTTTTTTCTGAGGTAGGTCTCTTGTAGGCAGCATATGTGCAGGTCATTTTTATTATTCACTCAGCTACTGCATGTCTTTTGGTGGGATCATTTAATCCATTAATATTTAAGGTAATTTTTGATAGGTATTTATTCATTTTTCTCCTTGGCACTTGTTTTCCTCTCTCTCATTCTTTTTTTAATTTTTATTTTTTCATTTTCTTAACATTCCTGTCATATATCTAGCAATGCTGGTTTGATGGAGGTGTACTCTTTTGCCTTTTTTTTTTTTTTTTGGTCTGGGAAGCCCCTTACTTCACTTTCCATTTTGTTTGAGAGTGTTGCTGGGTAGAATAGTCTTGGTTACAGGCCTTTGCTTTTCATTACTTAGAATATTTCTTGCCATACCCTTCTGGATCATAGTGTTTCTGTTGAGAAATCAGCTGCTAGCCTTACTGGTACTCCCTTTTGTGTTACTTCCTGTTTCACATGTTACCTTTAAGGTTCTCTCCTTACCTTATAATTTTGCCATTTTAATTGTGATGTGTCTTTCAGTGGACTTCTTTGGGTTCATCTTGAATGGCACTCTCTGTGCTTTCTGGACTTGTGTGACTTTTTGTCTCATCAAATTAGAGAAGTTTTTAATCTAAAAATTTCAAACAGGTTTTCTATCACTTGCTCCTCTTCTTATACCTCTATTATTCCTATTACATGAATTTACTGTGTTTCCCATTGTTTTGCAGTTCCCTTAACCCCTCTTTGTTCTTTTTGAGTCTTTTTTCTTTTTCTTGCTCTTTCTAGGAGTTTTTTTTTTTTTTACCTTGTCCTCCAGCTCACTGATTTGATCATCTGCTTCATCTAGCCTGCTTTTGATTCCTTCTACTGTGTTCTTCAATTCAGAAATTGTGTTCTCCATTTCCTCCTGCCTCTTCTTGATAGTTTGTATGTCCTCTTTCATGTTAATGTAGTTTTCAGTAAGTTCCTTATAGCTTCCCTGTAGTTTTTGGTAATTCTCACTGAGGCGATTAGACTTCCTTGTAACTGTTGCTTTACACTTACTATCTGATAGTTGATTTCCCTCTATTTCATTTAGCACTCATTCTGATGATTCCTACTTTACTTTTGATTGGATTTTTGCCTTGTCTTCCTATTTTTTTGAAGACTCTTCTTGTTTGCTTCTCTGTCTTAAATTGATTTGTTTTGAATGTCTGTCTTTGTGGGATGAACTTCTATGGTAAGATACTTGTGAGATTCTGTGATGTAGTCTCTTTGATCCCCTGAACTTAATGCTCTTTATTCTATTTATGTTGGTTCTCTGAATATAATTGAGTTTTGATTGTTTGTTCATCATTTGATGGGTTTTTCCCTCCAGTTGGTTGACTGAGGACCACTCTGTCCACCATGTCTTGTGTGCTACTTTGCAAGTGCTTCCAGAACAAAATCACGAAGTCCAGGAAATATACCCACACTGACAGCAGTAACTCCTACCCACAATCCCATGATCAACAGCAAATGGACAAATATTAATAAGGTTTTAAAGAGATTAAGACTACTATAAGAAAGGAGAGTGAATATGAGATGACCTATAAAATAAAAAAAATATTTTGGGAGGGTAGAGTTAGAAACACTAATAAGAGTTTGGAATTGGAGCAATGCAAATAGAGAAAACAAAATTTACATTATAGAAAAAAGAGAATGAAGATTACAGAATGGAGTAAGAGAAAACAAGCATATAATATTAGGTTTAAGCAGAAATTAAAAGAAAATAAAACAAGAAAGAGAGGAAAATAAGTAAATGAATAATAAAAAATAGAAATCAAATTGGATAGAAAAATCCATCAGAGCATTATTAAGGTAAAATAAGTTAAAGTTAATATACATGGGATGGGAATAAGGTGGGGGGATAAACAAAAGCTTAAGAGACATTTAGAAGGAAGGAAACTAATTTTTGGGTGATAGAAGCGGAGGGAATACTAAGAATGAGGAACATAAACCAGGCTAAGATTGAGAAAAATTAAAATATGAGTCAAAAGGAAAAAGAAAGAAAAAAGGAGAAAAAGGGCAGGATAAATCAGAAAAAGAAAAAAGATAGAAAAACAGACCAAAACAGGGAAAATTAAGATATGTGATAAAAAAGAGTAGGAGAAGGGAATGGTAAAATCTGATATTTGAAATACAAAATTAGTGATGATGTAGAGATAAAATTGAAAAAAAAATGCAAAAACAACTACTCTATCCACAACCAAAGAGCAAAGACTGGTAAATGTGGAGGGATATCGTGGGTATTTTAAGAGAAGAGTAAAGGATGAGAGATGACCATTGACAAGAATATTGGTTTTGAGAGGCTGGATAGGGGAGAAATAGTAAGAGTGCAGAATGGAAACAAGTTGCAGCAAAAGAGAAAACAAAATTTTAAATGAAAATAATGTGAGGAATGAAGAATGTAAAATGGGTAAGGGAAGGGAGGAACAAAATAAGTGAATTGAAATATACTATAGTTATAAAATCTAGTGACTTAATATGCACAAACTTGCTCGACAATAAATGAATGTTAAAAAGCTATGTAGGGAAGAAAATATTGCAAATCATGGAGAAGACCACAGTGGATTTCATCTTGGTATTTACCACTGTTTTTTTTTTTTTTTTCTCTTTCTGGATCTACTTCTGGTGATGTCAGATGTTGACCCTGTCTGACCTTAGGCAGCCTATTCAAGATTTCCAGGGATCTACTGTCTGTGGCTCACTCCTTCAGTCATTAATCTAGTCACTCTGTACTCAGCAATCAGGATTAAGCCCCATATTGTGGGGCAGAATTCCTCCTGGGGTTGGGGCTATTATTTCCCCTCAGGCTGCTGCTGCTCAGAAGGGAGTGGTCTGTGTGAGTGTCTTGGCTGCTGCAGTATAGAGGATGACTCAGCACCGGGGTCCCAGCAGCTATTCTCTCAGGTCTTTCCTCAAAGTTTCCACCCCCAGTCTCTCTCCTCAAGCATCTCTAGTCTGCTCTGCTCCCACCTTCGCCTGATCCCAGGGTAAGTCACTGCAAATGAAAAGGTATGCATTGGCCCTTGAAGTGGCTTATTGTGTCCCCAGCCATTTCTCTCTGGCAGAGAGCAATCCTGGTGCTTTTTGCTATTGGATGTTATCTGTGTAGTTTTCAGGCTCTTGTGCTCTACTCTCAGGATCTCAGCTTAGAGTTAAGACTCAATACTTCTCATGTGAATATAACTGGCCATTTAAGTAACCCTCAGCCAATTCAGCTACCACTTGTGGGCTCCCAGTCAGCACTCTGATGTCTCTATCACACTCCCTACCAGTTAGGCTGTGCTGAAGCTGATTCTTCTGTCTGTCTGAGATTATAAGGCTTCTGTCTCACTATTGTTCAGCTGTTTGTTCTGGGTGATTTCTCCACAATTTAGTTGTAATTCTAGACTGGTCCTGGGAGGATCCTAGTGTAGCTTCCACTCACTCTTTTGCCATCTTGGATCAACCTATGCCTTTTATTTTATAGAAAAAGAAGACATATGCACATTTTGGCCAACCCTATACTTATATGATATATACTACATATATGTATGTATTATTCCACTTTATACATTCATCCAACTAATATCATAATAAATTAATTAAAGATATTGTTAAAATATTGTTTCAAGACTCTTGTGAATAAAGGGGTGAAAAAGTGTAAATGAAGTGATTATCCCCCTTTGTAACAAAAATCATTCAAGTCTATGAGTAGCACGTATTTATTACCTAGCACTGACAAATAAACCTTGGTCCTTTTGCTTCCTTAGGAAATCCTCTTGGGATTTATTTCCTCAAAAATGCTGCCATAATGATTTTAATGTATACTATGCTGAATTATTTTTGCCAAAAATTCTTCAAGGAGACTAAGGGAATGATGGAATCCCTAGTCCTCGTGTTAAGGAAAAAGGAGGAATTTCCACATATGTAGGGGTAAATATAGTGTTAGTTTTTATAACAACTTCAAATGATTTATGGAGTTAATAAATGTAATTTATTAAATGTTATTAAATCAATGATTGCCAACATATATTCAGGTCTAGGCAGTTTTTGGTACCTTTCATCAGTAAGATGAGCCAATAGAAGTTTGAACTTCCTAATTTGTAAAACAAGAAAGATTAGGCACAGAAGTAAGAGAAATATGAAAAAGGAATAATGCTAAATCCCAACCAGGGGCTTCCTGCTCTATCTCACTCTGTGAAGCCTTTTCATAAGCTCCATTTTATCTGTAAAATATTCCCCACCCTCCTCATACAGCTATCACCTTTCTGGGTTCAGCTTAGATACCACTTCCTCTGGATATCTTGCCCTGTTATGTTTACTAGTTCTAGGCCAGGTGCTCTGTTTTGTGTTCCCTGAACACCCTGACTTTTCCTACCATAACAAAACATAACATGCATTTTTAGAGGTTTTTAATTTTTAATTGATTTTATTCGGGTAACATTGGTTAATAAAATTATGTAGGTTTCACAAACAATTCTATAATGCATCATCTGTGTATTGCATTGTGTGTTTACCAGACAAAGTACATTTTTTTAATTTATTTATCTGTATACTATACCAAACTATGGTCTGTGTGGAAGAAGGGAAGATTTATTTCTATCTTATTTACCATTGTATTCCTAGTGCCCAGCACAGTGCTTAGCCCACAGGAAATGATTAATAGACATTTTCTGAGTGAGAAAGAATAAAGTATTAGGAGTCCACTATATGACAAACATCACTCTGGGCACATTATCTGTTATCTTATTTATATACTAATGGCCAGATCTTTCAGAGTCTGGCATATTTTTAAATTTAGTAAAACTACATTTCTTAACACCTCACAGTAAAAAATGAACCCAAATATTTTCTATTATATTTTACATATACCTATGTAAAATGTCATGTGAGCAGTAGAGGATATCCAGGGCACAGGAAATTAGAGCAAAGTTATAGTGAACTCTCTAGACAGATTTACAAGGAAGGGGCCATTTTTTATGATAAGCTCAGTCCAAGATAGTTTTGTAGGAGAAAATTCTATAATATGAATTTCACCAAGATAAAATTCATATAGTTGCAGTAGTTACTGGCTCCACATTTTCTTCTCTCATATGTGAAAAAATAATTTTATCTTTCTCTTTATACTAAAGACATGATCATATGATAATACTCAAACTAATCACAACATGGTAATGCAGAAGGATGAATTTTTACTGTCAAATAGTACCCTTATTTACTAACATGTACAAGGTTAGACAAGATAGATGTGAAACATCCCCTTATAATGTGGGATTATTTAGCTTTCATTGTGCTTGATAGAGGTTCTACTTATAACTTATACAGTCAGCTATCTTTATCACAGCATGAGGTCTTACAGCTAAGAAAGCAGTTTTGGCAAAAAGTCTAAGGTACTATTACTGCTGGGTAGAGGAGGAAATGGGAATTAAATTGGCTGGAGGCCTGGGTATCTCAAGGGCATCTCATGTAAAGTCAGTTATTTTTCAGTACTTACATAGATGTTAGCAACTTTCTGTCTCTATTTCTAAATAGGATAGAGAAATCTTGGCTGCCTGTCAACTTGCCAAGGCAACAAAGAACAATTTCCTTCATGTCATAAAGGAAGAGCTTTTGGTGTGTACGTGTAGAGTTATAGAAACTCATTCAAGTGAATATTAGTTTGGAAGCTTTGGAGATCATGAAAAAAGGTCACAGCTGTTATTCTTCAGTGGTTAGGTGAATGAAGGTAGCCGTCTAAGAGGGGTGGAATAGCCAAATGGAATGAAAGCACAAACAGTAATGGCAGGATACAGCTTAAGACCCTGGGAACCAATACACACAAGCTTCCTTCTAGCTATCTGCTGTTAAGTAGATGCCCACTGGAGGTTATCCAGAAAGGATTCCAGCCCCTTATACAGATTCTTGCTAGTTAGTGAAAAACTAATGGGGAGAAAGCTGGAGGAAGCTCTGGAAACACCAAATAAGGAGTCCAGAGCATTGAAATAAAATTGTGGCTCTCATTAGAGAACTTCGGCTAATTCATTCCACCTCTCCTTGCCTCATTTTTCCTCATAGGTTGGAATAATTACTGGTGTGGATTCTAAAGCCAGATTTCACCAATGTATGGTCCAGTCATGACAATTGTCAGCTGTGTATTCTATAGAAAATGAGCATATTGTATAAAATGTGGTTAATAATAATAATAATAATAATAATGCCTCAATTTGTACTCCCAGAGTTGTTAGGAGGATTTAATAAATGCCCAGAAACTAGTGACTGCTACAGAAGCATTTGCTAAATTATATACTTTCGGGGACATTTACCAGGGAAGAGTCAATATAGATGTGTCTATTCTCTCATTACAAGACACAGCCAGGAGGCCTGTGTATCTCACGGGCATCTCATGTAAAGTCAGTTATTTTTCAGTACTTACATAGATGTTGGCAACTTTGTAACAGGGGTGACAAAAGTGGCGATACTCCTTCGAATTATCAAAACAGAGCACAACAGAGATGAGGGCATACTGGTTAGAGGAGGGGCAGGGGGAAATCACTTTCAAGATAATAAATAGAAGATATTTTTCAGGGTATTTTAGAATAGAAAGACATATCTTACATTCTATACAATTAAAGACAAAACATAGAGCTAAGGAATCACAGGCATGAAAACTGAGCAATTCAAAGAATTCTCAACAACAATTATTGACAGATACAGTACAAAGATGGAATCATTTCTATATTAGATGGAGTTTATGCATTATAGAGGAGGATTACTTAACTCAAATTTTTTTTCCAGATACAAAAATTCTTCCTAAGTTACACATTCTATAACCATATGGAGTTCTATTTACAATAAGGGTTCAATTATCCAAAATTTCTTACTTATTTTATTTTGGGCCATATATTTTAAAGTTTCTGAAACCTTAAATGTAATATGACAGTTTATCTTTTCTAGTAATCCAGTATCAAATTATCTTACAATTTAAGAATACCACAATTGATTACATCAATAGATGAGTGAAATGTCATATATCTATATTATTTAATGTAATTTAGCCATACAAAGTAATGAAATAATAATGCATGTTATAAGTGCTTGAAACTTAAAAACATGGTATTTGAAAGAGGCCAGGCACAAAGGTCATACATGGTATGATCTCATTTATATGAAATATTTTCATAATAAACAGATTCATAAAGACCAAACCATATTAGTAGTTGATTGCCAGGGCAGAGTAAAAGTAAGAATAAGGAGTGACTATTACTAAGTGCAGAATTATTGGAGAGAGACAAATACATTTAATTTTTATATTATTATGATGGCTGCATATCTCTGTATATATAAAAATAGTTGAATGTACATTTTAAGTGGGTAAAGTTTATGCTATGTTAATTGTTTCTCAATACATCTGTTTAAAAAATATGACCTTAGAGTTACCATACATCCATGTGAAATTCTGGTATCCACCTCTCATAAACTCCAGAGGCAGAGGTTTGGTAAAAAAGGAAACAGTCTTTTATTTAAAGACTATACAATTTTGCAAGAATGATGAGCTTCTGCTCCAAAGTCCATTCCCTTTAAAACACCAAAGGCAAATAACCTATCCACCTTTTGCCAGCTCAGTTCAAGGGTGTGCCTGGAATTCATTCTCCCATTTAAAAATACTGTCCTTTGGGAAATTGAAGTTACTTAGCTGGTTCTGTGTCATAGTTGGCTCCAGGCATCATTTGGAGTCTATGTATGCCTGTAACCTGCTTGTGGCACACTGTACTTTTCTCCAGCTACTGCCCGCTGGCCCAGTATTTTCATCCCATCTATCTGGCTATCAGCTCACAGGTCCATCTGTGCATCTGGCTAAGCCGGGCCACACAGTACACTGCCAGATATCAGCACTGCCACTGCTTCTTGGGCTGGGAAGGGTGTGGGGCCTGTTGCCTGGCTATGTAGTCTCCAGGGCCCACCAGCCCAGTAATGCTTTGGTCCCAGACACCCCACTGGACTAGTAAAGGGGAAGGAAAAATCGAGTTTTCCACACACTGTTTTCAAAGTCCTGGCCCCAAATTCTATGCTTGCCAGAAGTGCATCCAAGGGTCTTTTCCCTTGTCCAAAATTTTGCTAGCTGGGTGCATGGGCACAGCATCTTTGCCTGGGGTTGGGGTCATCTCGTTACATGTGTGTTGTGACCTTTTCAGACCACAGGCTTTGTGTAAACTTCTTTCTGCTGTGACACTCTACTGTTGCTCATTTGCCAGGGCAACAAACACTGGTTATATCTTGCTTACTGTTGCCTCAAGAGTATGGAATCACACAGTGGCTGCTACCTCAATATGCACTTTGAGGGTTTACTCCCACCCCTCCCTTCTCCATGGAGTGCTGTCTCTGGCACCCTTAATAACTAGCAGTTTGTAAACAAATATTGTTTCTGAATTAGAAAGGGGAAATAATCTTTACCTACATAAACAGTAGGTAAATTTACATGAAAAAATCTATTTTTTTAGATTTTCATTCTGTTAATTCATGCTAATTTTCTTACTTTTTTCTTTTTTATTGTTGTTCAATAGAGTTGTCTTCATTTTCCCCAAACACTCCTCCCCACCTCATCCATCCCAATCTCCCAACCTTGATTCTACCCCACTTTGGCTTTGTCCATGTGCCCTTTATACATGTTCCTTAATAACCCTTCCCCCTTTTCCCTCCATTACCCCCCTCTCTGGTTACTGTCAGTTTGTTCTTAATTTCAATGTTTCTGGTTATATTTTCCTTGCTTGTTTCTTTTGTTGATTAGGTTCCACTTACAGGTGATATCATATGATATTTTTCTTTCACTGCCTGGCTTATTTCACTTAGCATAATGATCTCCAGATCCATCCATGCTGTTGCAAAGGGTAGGAGCTCCTTTATTTCTCCTGTGTAGTATTCCATCATGTAAATGTAGCATAGTTTTTGATCCACTCTTTTACTGGTGGGCACTTAGGTTGCTTCCAGCACTTGACTATTGTAAATTGTGCTACTATAAACATTGGGATGCATAGGTTCTTTTGAATTTGTGTTTCAGGATCATTAGTGTCTAATCCCAACAGTGGTATTGCTGGGTCAAAGTCAGTTCCATTTTTAGTTCTCTGAGGAAATCCCATATTGTTTTCTGTAGTGGCTGCACCAGTTTGCATTCCCACCAACAGTGCACTGAGGTTCCCTTTTCTCCACAACCTCTCCAACACTTGTTGTTTGTTGATTTGTTTATGATGGCCATTCTCACAGGTGTGAAGTGGTCTCATTGTGGTTTCAACTTGCATCTCTCTGATAGCTACTGAAGCTGAGCATCCTTTAATATGTATCTGGACCCTCTGTATATCCTTCTTGGAGATATGTCTATTGAGGTTCTTTGACCATTGTTTAATTGGATTGTCTTCCTGGAGTGGAGTCGTGTGAGTTCTTTATACATTATGGATATCAAATTCTTGCTCAAAGTATCATTTGCAAATGTATTTTCCAATATGTTTGATTCCCTTTTCATTTTAATGCTGTTTTCTTTAGCCATGCAAAAGCCTTTTATTTTGATTAAGTTCCAGTTGTTTGTTATTTCCTTTATGTCCCTTGGTCTAGGGGACTTATCAGTGAAAATATTGTTGTGTGGGATATCTGAGATTGTCTTGCCTATGTTCTCCTCTAGGACTTTTATAGTGTCACAGAAAAATCTAAATTTTCATCTTCACTTGAAAATTTGGAAGTTACTACAGCACTGAATCTTGATTTTTTTTCTAAGAATGAACAGCCAAGCTGAATAGCTATGGCCCTCTTGAGACAGAATCTGTCATCTCCTTTTTGCCAGACACACATCTCATCATCGTAAGGCATTCACATATTTGATCTGTTTGGTCCCTCCTCTGGGAAATGGTTAAATGCTGAGGGATGTATAAAAACCTTCAACCTTAAAAGACTATCTAAATATGTTTCTGAATTGTTAAGATGTGTTGTTATTTATCAAATTTTCTAACGCAGTGTCTAGTATATTGTAGGAACTATAAAAACTCTTGTTCATTAAATATCTACATAGGACTTTCTGCACCAATCTTCCTAATTGTATAGTAGTTAGACCGACTTATTGTGGTAAATATAAACCTACTGAAATTGTCTTTTGATAAAGTTGTATTTGATAATTATCCTCACTTTCAAATTCTAGTGATACTTTTAAAATTTTAAAAATTTCAGTAAATGGAAAAATCAGGAAAATAGCATTGGAGTAAGAAGGAGCAGATTTGGTTTCCCTCTGCACAGGGGAGAGAATCCTGGCGATCTACAGAGTGGAAGAGCAAGCGACCAACACACTTCAGCATATGAGAAAATAGGGGACCAAGGATTGGGGCGGAAGCGAAAAACCAGTCAGTGAGAACAGTGCTGCAACACAGTATGGTCCCAGGGACCAGCGTGGGGTCGTGGGGGTGGGGGCTGCAGCCCCATGCCCATCACCCGTTTTGCCACAGAGTCCTTGGGAGAGAGCCCGGACAACTGCTCCCTCCCCAGCCAAACAGGGTCTGAGTGGCATCGAGAGGATCCCAGTTGCTAGCAAACACACAAGGGCTGTGAGCACCCTCAGAGTCTGTGGACACTGGCAGGGTTGGGTCGCACAATGGGCCCTGACACCCACGGTCACCGGTCTGGCTGAAGAGTTGGGCTGTGTGAGAAGCCAGGTCGTGGTGTGGAGCGGCAGGCTTGAATAGCAGGAATTTCTCAAGAGGAAGGAGTGAAAAGACAGACACTGTTTGGGGAATCCTATAGCAATCACCAGCCTCCCTGACACCCAGCCCATCAGGTCAGTGATCCAGAGGTTGCGTGGAAAGCTCTGCTTGTGCAGAAGACCCTGCGCACACACATAGCGCTGGGAAGGGTGAGGCAGATGACCGAGGGCATGAGTGCGCTGGTGCATGTGACTGCATCACTGCACCCGAGTCCACAGCAGTAACCCTGCAGAAAGACCTGATTCCCACACCCAGGGCGCAGGGCCCAGGAGCCAGGATAGCTCCCCAGATAGTGGGAGCTGCTGACCAAGTGCAGATTCCAAAGGAAGAAAAGCCATATCAATCACCCCTCAGCCTGCAGCAGCCAGCAAGACCAGAAAAACCAGTTTGGCCACTTTGAAACCAAGAGACTTTCTCATTTTATTCTGTTTTTTAAACAATTCTTAATTTTTTTTAAATTTTTATTATCTTTTAATTTCTTTTTCCTCTCTTTCCTGCTTTCTTGTTTTATTCCTTCCTCCTTTCTTTCCTCCAATTTTATCTCTTCTTCCTTCCTTCGTCTGCCTTTTTCATTTTTATTTTTTAAATACCTAAAAGTGAGACAAAAACCTGGATCTGTGAAAGGACCAGAGTTGAACCCAAAGAAGGGGAATCACAATGGCTGTGACAGTGAGACAAATTTCACTCAGCTATTAGAGAATCTGCAAGTTATTGCATATTTGTATTATCATTATTTTTCCATTATTCTTACATTTTTCTTTTAATAGTATTTTTGTATTCCTCTTTTTTTCTGTATAGTATGCTTTGCTAGGCTGGTATATTGTATCACCTGACAGGTTCCCCCTGATATCTAGTTTATAGTGTATTGCTAATGTACTGTCCTTCACCTCACCTGTGTCCCATTAGCACACTACTGAAGGTTCTATACTCCCTATTTTTGTTATCCAGATCTCATAGATTCTGTCATATGATCATTGCTCTAATATTATGGTAAATAATTGCTGTTCCATGCAATTGTAAATACTTCACAACACCCTTCCCAGATCTCAGCCAACTTCAAAATTTCCTGAACTCTATTGCTGTGGTGGTTGACTCTATTCTCTAACACACTACATCTATTTACTATCATTTACTCTTACCTTACCTCAGAATCTGACCTCCCACAACCTCACTGCTTTCTAGATCCAACTCACAATCCTTCCTTCCACAAGAGTCTTATCTTCTTTCCATCCTTTCCAACAATCAGCTGGCTGGGTGGAAAATCATGGTAAATACTATACATAGCCAAAGGATCTCCTACCTCTTCTCTTCTGGCTGCTACTGTAAATATCATACAATACTATCTTGCTGTCTTAAACCATTTTGCCTTCCCCTCAAACGGATCACAAAGAAGTATAGGTAGAAGCGGTGAACACCAGGATACCCACTGGAAGAGGAAACCTAACAACAAAGGAACCACTAGTAGATAACAACAGAAGAAGGTGAAGGAGGGAGTGGAAACGACACAAATCTCAATTCAGGGCCTATGTGGAAGTACAACTAAACAGTAGAGACAGTACCCAGTAGAAGTAATTGAACAAGAGTAAGAGAGAATACTCAAAACCTTATACACACGGAAGAACCAGCTTCAACAAAACCTGCCCTCACCAGCACAACAAAATACAAGAGGTGGTAGACAGGTAGACCTCATTTAACCAGATGATGGGAAGGAACCACCAAACAAAGACCCAACAACAATCAAAACCCAAAGACAAGCACAGAGCCTACATGAATGACAGCCCAACACCAGTGAACTCAGGATATCAAGGAAACTGAACCACTAAAACTGACTGGTATTCTACCACAGAAGTTCATACCAGAAACCCTGGGAGTCAGAAAAGATCAATTTAAGAAGGTGAGGCTAACAAGAAGAGTCTCACAAACAATGGGAAGACAAAAAAACAATCCCCAAATGAAAGGACAGGAGGAAGCCTCAGAAGGAATGCTAAATGAAATGGAGGCAACTCAACTATCAGATATTGAGTTCAAAGCAATGATTATCAGGAAGCTCAATGAGCTCACAATGAGCTACCAGAAACTAGAGGGAAGCTACAATGAGCTCACTGCAAATTATATCAACATGGAAAAGGAAATAAAAACTATCAACAAGGGCCAAGAAGAAATGAAAAATACAATTTCGGAACTGAAGAACACAGAAGAAGGAATGAAAAGCAGGATTGATGAAGCAGAAGATCGGATCAGTGAGCTAGAGGACAAAGTAGAAGAAATCACCCAGAAGGAGCAACAAAAGGAAAAGAGGCTAAAAAAGAATGCAGAAGGATTAAGAGAAATGCAAGACAATATGAAATGTAATAATATCCATATAATAGGGATACCAGAAGGAGAAGAAGATGAGCAAGGGATAGAAAATCTACTTGAAAAAGAGATGATGGGAAACTTCCCTAATTTGATGAGAGAAAAAGTCACACACATCCAAAAAAACAGAGAGTTCCAATCAAGAGGAACACAAAGAGGCCCTCTTCAAGGCATATCATAATTAAAATGGCAAAATACCAGGACAAAGAGAGAATCTTCAAAGCAGCAAGGGAGAAACAGGAAGTAACATACAAGGGAGCCCCAATAAGGTTAGCAGCTGACTTCTCAATGGAAACACTCCAAAGCCAGAAGGGAATGGCAAGAAATATTCCAAGTAATGAGAACCAGAGGTCTCCAACCAAGGCTACTTTACCCAGCAAGGCAATCAATCTAGATAGAAGGCCAAATAGGAAGCTTCTCAGATAAAAGAAGTCTAAAAGAATACACCTCCACCAAACCAGCTCTGCAAGAGATGCTAAAGGGCCTACTTTAAGGAAGAGAGAGAGAGAGAGAGAGAGAGAGAGAGGAACACAGGTACAAAAATGTCAATGAATAGGTACCTATCATAAAATAGCTGAATGGATAAGAAAGCATGACCCACACATATGTTGCATACAAGAGACCCACCTCAGGACAAAAGATACACAGAGGCTAAAACTGAAGGGCTGGAAACAAATTTTCCAAGCAAATGGACAGAAAAAAAAAATCCAGGATAGCAGCACTCATTTCAGACAAAATAGACTTCAATAAAAGGGCTATAAAAGAGACCCAGAAGGTCATTTCATAATACTCAAGGGAAGAATCCACCAAGAAGACTTAAACATTGTAAATATATATGCACCCAACATAGGAGAACCCAAATACATAAAGAAAATCTTAGAAGACTTCAAGGAAGATATGGACAGCAACACAATTATAATAGGAGATATTAACACCCCACTGTCAAAAATGGACAGGTCTTCCAAACAAAATATCAACAAAGATATCTGGCATTGAAAAATGCCCTAGAGGAAATAAACTTAGCTGATATATATAGAGCCCTTCATCCCAAAGAAGCTAAATACACATTCTTTTCAAACACACATGAAACAATTTCAAAGATAAACCACATGATAGGACACAAAGCAAGCCTCAACAAATTCAAGAAAATTAAAATTATACCAAGCATTTTCTCTGACCACAAAGGACTGAAACTAGAAACTAACCCCAAAGGGAAGAAACCTGAAACACTCAAAATCATGGAGATTGAATAGTATGGCATTAAATAATGAATGGGTCGAGAATGAAATAAAGGAAGAAATCAAAAATTTTCTGGAAACAAATGAAAATGAACTCACAACAAGCCAAAACTTGTGGAACACAGCCAAGGCAGTCCTGAGAAGGAAGTTCATAGCAATACAAGGTTATCTGAAAAAGATAGAAACATTTCAAACAGACAATCTAACACTATATCAACAAGAACTAGAGGAACAACAACAAAGACAGCCCAGAGCAAGGAGAAGGAAGGAAATAAAAACAATCAGAGCAGAATTAAATGACATAGAGACTAAAAGCACAATTCTAAGGATCAATGATACCAGTAGCTGGTTTTTTGAAAAGATAAACAAAATCGACAAGCCTTTAAGCAGGCTCATCAAGAAAAAAACAGAAAGGATCCAAATAAACACAATCAGAAAAGACAGAGGAGAGATTACAACTGACACCACAGAAATACAAAGGATTGTAAGAAATTACTATGAAGAACTGTGTGCCAAGAAATTTGAAAACCTAGGTGATAAGGACAAATTTCTAGAAAAATATAATCTTCCTAAACTCAATGAAGAAGAAGCAGAAAGCCTGAACAGAACAATAACAGCAGATGAAACTGAGGCAGTAATTAAAAACAAAAACAAACAAACAAAAAAACAACTCCCGACACACAAAAGTCTGGGTCTGGATGGTTTCACAGGAGAATTCTACCAAGCATTTAAAGAGAAGCTAACACCTATCCTCCACAGATGATTCCAATAAATCCAGAATGATGGAAGACTCCCAAATTGTTTTTATGAAGCCAGCATCATCCTAAACCCAAAACCATATAAAGACACAACAAAGAAAGAAAACTTCAGGTCAATATCACTGATGAACATAAACGCTAAAATCCTCAACAAAATATTGGCAACCACATCCAACAATTCATTAAAAAGATCATACACCATGACCAAGTGGGATTCATCCCAGGGACCAAAGATGCTTCAATATTTGCAAGTCAGTAAATGTAATACATCACATAAACAAAAGCAAAGACAAAAATCACATGATCATATCAATAGATGCGGAAAAAGCATTTGATAAGGTACAGCACACATTTATGATAAAAGGACTCAGCAAAGTGGGAATAGAGGGAACATTCCGCAACATAATAAAGTCCATATATGAGAGACCTACAGCTAACATCATACTCAATGGGCAAAAACTAAAATCTTTTCCACTAAGAACAAGAACAAGACAAGGTTGTCCACTTTCACCACTTTTATTCAATATAGTATTGGAAGTTTTAGCCACAGCGATTAGACAAGAAAAGGAAATAAAAGGCATCCAAATCGGAAAGGAGGAAACAAAACTGTCATTGTTTGGAGATGAAATGATAGTGTACATAGAAAATCCTATAGACTCGGCCAAAAAACTGCTTGACCTAATAAACGAATTTGGCAAAACAGCAGGATACAAAGTCAATATCCAGAAATCAAAGGCATTTTTGTATACCAACAATGAAACAACAGAAGCAGAAATCAAGAAAAAAATCCCAAATTGATATAGCAAAAAGGAAAATAAAATACATAGGAATAAATCTAACCAAGGAAGTAAAACACCTGTATACAGAAAACTACACAACACTGAAGAAAGAAATTAAGAAAGACACAAACAAATGAAAACATATACCGTGTTCGTGGATTGGAAGAATTAACATTATGAAAATGTCCGTACTACCTAAAGCAATGTACAGATTCAATTCAATACCTATTAAAGTAACAATAGCATATTTCACAGAAATAGAACAAACATTTCAAAAATTTATATGGAACCATAAATGACCCCGAGTAGCTGCTGCAATTTTCAGAAAGAAAAGCAAAGTAGAAGGGATCACAATACCTGATATCAAACTGTATTACAAGGCCACTGTAATCAAAACAGCCTGGTACTGGCATAAGAACAGACCTATGGACCAATGGAACAGAACAGAGAGCCCGGAAAAAAGCCCAAGTCTCTATGGCCAATTAATATTTGACAAAGGGGGTAGCAACATAAAATGGAGTAAAAACTGTCTCTTCAACAAATGGTGTAGGGAGAACTGGACAGCTACATGCAAAAAAAATGAAACTCGAGCACCAACTTACACCATACACAAAAATAAATTCAAGGTGGATAAAAGACTTAAATATAAGCCATATCACCATTAAAGTCCTAGAGGAGAACATAGGCAGGAAAATCTCAGATATTTCATGCATAAACTTTTTCACTGATATGTCCCCCAGAGAAAGGGACATACAAAAGAATAAACAAGTGGGATCTCATAAAAAAAAAAAAAAGCTTCTGCACAGCTAAAGAAAACTGTATTAAAATTAAAAGGGAACCAAGTGTATGGGAAAACATATTTAGCAATGATACCTCGAACAAGGGTTTAATCTCCAAAATATATAAAGAACTTACACAACTCACATCTAAGAAGACAAGCAACCCAATTAAAAAATGGGCAAAGAACTTGAACACTTCTCCATGGAGGACATACGGAGGATCCAGAGACACATGAAAAGATGCTCAATATCACTACCTATCACAAAGATGCAAATTAAAACCACAATGAGTTACCACTTCACAGCAGTCAGAATGGCCATCATAAACAAAGCAACAAACAACAAGTGTTGGAGAGGTTGTGGAGAAAAGGGGAGCCTAGTGCACTGTTCACGGGACTGAAGACTGGTATGACCTCTATGTAAAACAGTATGGGATTTTCTCAAAAAACTAAAAATGGAGCTGCCTTTTGACCCAGCAATTCCACTGCTAGGATTGTATTCTAAGAACCCTGAAACACCAATCCAAAAGAACCTATGCACCCCAATGTTCATAGCAGCACAGTTTACAATAGCCAAGTGTTGGAAGCAACCTAGGTGCCCATCAGTAAATGAATGGATCAAAAAACTATGGTACATTTACACAATGGAATTCTATACAGCAGAAAGAAGGAAGGTGCTCCTACCCTTTGCACATGCATGGATGCAATTGGAAAGCATTATGTTAAGCAAAATAAGCGAGGAGGTGAGAGACAAATACCATAAGATCTCACCTTTAACAGGAACCCAAAGAACAAGACAGAGAAACAAGTAAAATATAGCCAAAGACACTGAAATAGTGTACGATCTGACAGTGTTCAGAGGGGAGAGGAGAGGAAATTTCAGGGGAAAAGGGGAATGATTTACAGGAAGAAGTATAAAGGACACATGTATAAAAAGTAGGGGTGGGTGGAAATGGGAGGGAGAAGTGGAGGTCTGGGTGGGTGGGTTGGAATGGGAGTAAAAGACAAAAAATTGTGCTGCAAGAACAATTAAAGTAAAAAAAATAAAAATCTTAAAATAAAAAATTTTCAGGAAATGTCAATATAGTTACTTGTGCTACATTTTTGTCACTTAGCAATATATGTAAATTTATTCTTGGCAAAACCTGTTCACTTGTATAGATATAGCATTGGTGAAATATTTGCAGACATGACATTAAAGAAAATTACACTAGCAATTACACAGTGAAAACAATCCATCTCCTTTATATTACGTGAAAATATAATTTATTTAGACAGAGTAGCATCATACATTTTAGAGTATAAATTACAGTGATTTGCATTATATTATGTGCCATCTTTTAAAAATTCAATAAGATGATTTTAATAATTAATTATACAACATGAACTAATTCCCTGTCAAGTGGTGATATGTGGTAAGGGTACTAGATGAGAACAAAGTAAATACTGTATTACTGTCATAAGCACTTATTCAATTCTTCTTGAGTAAAATACACACATGCACACACATCCACATGAAAGAAAGTATTGCATGTAAAAATACTTTTAATGCAAATATGCAAGTATTGATTGAAAAATTATAAAACCGTTTTTAGATAATAGTAACATGTTTATTACCTGGAAAACAGAATTCAAATCCTCTATCTTATTGTCATCCATATAATATAATAGCCATTAAATGTACTACTTATATTTCCCATTGTAGATTTATTTTGTATATATTATTAAACATACATATATTCCTGCGTATGACAAAACTCTCAGCATGATAAATTGACAATGAATTTTTCCTGGCGTTTCTCTCAAAATAATCTTGGATAACAAAAATCCAGTAATCCCTGGAAAAGGTGTGTTGCTGTTATGGAAATGTACATAAATTTTTACCTAAAAATGTACATAAATAAATTTGTAAAATTTCATTGAAATTTCAGCCAGAGAAAGACAAATACCATATAATTTCACATATATCTGATGTCTAAAGGATGAAATAAACAAAATTGAAATATACTCAGAGATACAGAGAGGGAACTGGTGGTGGCCAGATGGGATGGATTGGGAAGGTTGGAACACTGGGTGAAAGATGAAGGGACTAAAAATCACAAACTGGTACTTACAAACTACTCAGGTGGAAGTAAAACATGAAATATAGTCAATAATAGGGAAAAATATGTGGTGCCAGCTGGGTACTGAAAACACCGGGAGGACACTTAGAAAGTGTGGTTGCCTAACTACTAAGCTGTATGCTTGGAACCAATACAAAACTAAAACTAAAACTAAAACTAAAACTAAAACTAAAACTAAAACAACTAAAACTAAAACTAAAACTAAAACTAAAACTAAAACTAAAACTAAAACTAAAACTAAAACTAAAACTAAAACTAAAACTAAAACTGTAAAAGTAAAATTAAACTAAAACTATAAAACCGAAACCGAAACCGAAACTAAAACTAAAACTAAAACTTAAACTTAAACTTAAAGTAAAACTTAAACTAAAACTAGCTCTGGCTGGTGTCGTTCAGTGTATTGAGTGCCAGACTGTGAACCGGATGGTCACTATTAGATTCCCACTCAGGGCAAATGCCAAGGTTGTGGGACAGGTCCCCAGTAAGGGGAACATGAAAGGCAACCACTCATTGATAGTTATCTCCTTCTCTTTCTCCCTCCCTACCCCTCTCTAAAAACAAATAAATAAAATTTTTAAAAAGTTAAAAAAATAAATCACTAAGTAACATTACTTCCTAAAGTATTCTTTTAATATTCCTTTTGCTTCTCAGAGAATTATAACTTTGACCTTCAATCATGATAAGCAAGCTAATAAGCTATCTACTATAATTATAGTCACAATCATGTAGAATAAAAATGATACAGTATAGAAAATTGAATGTGCTTAAGAATAATTTTAGACTTTGGAATTCAACAAGTTTATGGAGTAAACAAAACATGAAATATTGGAGACAAATGTCAGCAATAGAATAGAATATATGAAAGACCATTAAAAGTTTAATTTCCTTAAAAAAGTTTCAAGATTAAGAACAAATTGGTAGTTACAGAACAGCCACAGAGATGTAAATTACAGCATAAAGAATATAATCAATAATATTGTAATTAACTATGGATAACAACAGGTGAATTTTTGAAATATTAGGGGGAACAACTCTGTAAAGAACATGATTGTCTAAGTTCTATGATATACATTTGAAACTAACACAGAATATTATTGAATGTGAACTATAACTGAAACAAGTTGAATTTCCTTAACATATTTCAACTTCTTTCTGAATAGCCTCAAAACATTGCAGGAAGGGACTAATTACTAAAATGTAATTCATGAATGCAAAATGGCAATGTAAAAATTTGTGTTATTTAGGATTAAGAAGATGCTGGAGGGGTAGGTGGGAGCTCAACCCAGGTTTCCCTGTGCCCAGCTGGAGCAACTAGCTGATCTTCTGAGGAACAGAGTGAACAGCAATGGAATCCCATCTTATATGAAGTTTGGAGGCAAAAAATTACAGAGGACATTGAAAAATAGTGAGGAGATTGCATTGGGAAGGTAAAGTCCCTGGGATGTGCATAGTGACCTAGGCTGCTGTGGGCCCCTGCCCAGCACCTGCTGCAGGATACAGGGAGAAGAGTTAGATCACCAGCTCCCTCCCCTGCCAGAGTAGGGAAGGCAGCCCACAACCAGGAAGGATCTGGATGCTTGAAGTCACTAGGAGTTATAGAGACAAAGTGCGTGACACACAGAGGCACCCACTGGGACTGTGAACACTGGCTACATCATTACCAGAGAAATTGGGGAGCCAGTGACACCTGGAGAGGGGAGAAAAGTTGGGTTATGTCAGACCCTGATTCATATAGTCCCCAGCCTGGTTAGAAAGTTGGGCTGTATGAAAAGCTGAGTGCTAGTTAAGCATGGAAATGTAGAAGGAAAGAACTTATATGTATGACCCATGAACATGAACTAAAGAGGGGGGATGTATGAGGGAGGGAGTGTACAGGGCAGATGAGAATAAAAGGGGGGAATGGGAAAACTGTAGTAGCATATTCAATAAAATATATTTAAAAAAGAATGGAAGGCTACACAAGAGGATTTTACAAAAAACAAACAAACAAAAAAAAAAAGCATGCAGCTGCTTTGCAAAGGAACTCTCACACAGCAGCTGGCTTGCCCCCGAAGTGATCTGAGCTGTGCTCCTGCCCAACAGTGGATTTCAGCATGGCGCCTGTGCTAGACTCCTGTAGCTTACTTGGCAGCTTATTTGCCCACTTGCCCTGAGCCTGATACAAGCTGCTTGCCTGCACCTGGCTTGGGCTGCTAGCCTGGCAGCAGAATTGAGTCACTCAACTGGAGACTGACTGGTGCTTCTTTCCCTGCTGCTGATTCTGGCTGCTCAAGGCACCACTTGCCCCGAGGCTGATTAGAGCCATGTGCTCGAGCTTCACTGGCACTGCTCACCTAGAGGATGAATGGAGCTTCATGCCTGGCAGCTTGCCTGGTGCCATAGTAGGCTTACAAAGAGCAAAAAGGAGGCACACCACATGGACCTCAGTGGAACAGGTGGATTAATGGCACATGCCTGGCATAGATGGAGAGTGGGGGCCTGACAGCTCACAGAGCACCTGGGCTTGAGGCTGGGCAACTGTGAATGTTGCAGCCCAGACCTGGCCCCCTTCCTGTCAAAACCATAGGAAGCGAGAAAGCAAAGCCGAGCCCTCTTCTGTCTGTGGCATTCGGGAAGATCAGCAGAACTTGTTCAATGGGTTAATTGTCAGCAGGAAGATTTTTTTCTTTCCTCTATCTTTTTTTTTCCTTTTCTTTCATTTTCTTTTCTTTCCCCAAGTGAGACAATAAGACTTGGAGTTAAGAAGGGTCCAGATAATGTGAACCCAGGCTCATGGGGCCTGCAACATTGTGGATGAGACGTGACAAATTCACATGGACTACCAAGTCCTGTGGAGGAAAAGGGATGGCACAGCTTCTCTCTCAAGAGGAGAAAAAGACTCAGCCCTTGCCTTGACAAGCTTTTGTTGCTTTTCTGGGCACATTACATGATAGTCTTCATTTACTATGCACAGGTTTGCTTTAGGTGGTTACCTTTTACATAAAACAAAGGAGAGGATGCCACTAATCACATCACAAAAGAAGGATATTTTCAAATACAAAGGGAAAAGTCGTTGAAAGGGTTACACTCCATACTGTGAAGGTTTAGCACAGACTTCAGGAAGTTACAGTAATCACTTGCTGCCTCATTTCAGGGTGAGGGAGTTTTAGCAAAAGCAAGTCTCATAGCAGTCTAGGTACAATGCAGGTCTAATTCCCCACAAGAGAACCTATCCGTGGGTATGGGTCCTGTGCATCTCCAAGTGGCAGCTGGTCCCACACTACACAGGATGGTCTCCTATATTGAGAGACAGATCCAAAGGGGAGCACAAAGCTCTCCACAAAAACTGAGAAGCTGAGACAAACATCAATTTGCTATCTCATAGAGTTGGCATTAATTGTTCATGTGTATTGTTATTATTTTTAAAACTTTTATTTTATTAGCATTTTTTATTTCTCTTATGTTTACTTTTCTTCACTTTATTTCTCTGTGTAATTGCATTGTTTGACCGGTTTTTCTTATTCTCTCTTTATTGTATTTTATTGTTTTTTCTTTCACTTCACCAGTGTTCCAATAACACACAAGTCTTGATCAGGTACTTTCTATTCAGGTTATCCAAATCATATATTTCTTGTGATATTATTGTTGTTCCAGCACTATTGTAAATAATTGTTGTTCCATACAATTGTACATACTACACAGCAACTATCACTGATCTTAGCCCACTTCACTTTAATTCTGAACATTGTTATTGCTGTGGTTATCTCTATTTTTTCTCACACTGTGCCTACTTTCTATCCTTTACTCTCACAATATCTTATCATCTAACGTTGCACAAGTGCTCTGTTTTCTGGGTTCAGCTCACAAGCACCCTCCCCTCTAACAAGTCTTATCTCTACTTCACCTTTTATAAAAAGTGGCTAGTTGGGTTAAATATAGCATTTACTGCGATACTTATCCAAAGAATTCTCTATCTCTTCTATACTTGCTGATAGTTTATTTTTTATTAAAGTGAGATTTTTTTTTAGATTTTATTTATTTTATTTTTAGAGAAGGAAGGGAAGGAGAAAGAGAGAGAGAGAAAAACATCTAAGTGCAGTTGCTGGGGACTATGGCCTGCAACCCAGGCATGTGCCCTGACTGGGAATCGAACCTGCAATGCTTTGGTTCATAGCCTGTGCTCAATCCACTGAGCTATGCCAGCCAGGGCTACTTGCTGATACTTTAAATCCCACAAAATATTCCCCCGCTGCCTTAATCCATTTTGTCTATGCCCTGCCACTGATCACTTACAAGGATAGGTGGGAGCTGCCAACAACAGTATACTTGCTAGAGGAGAAGAACCACCAGCAAAAGAATCATCAAAAGGTGAAAACAGAAGTACAACAAGAGATTCCACATGAGCAGAAGAAAGGGCAAACCTAGAGCATCCAGACAAGGAGATCAAAAAGAACACACCACTAAACCCTATACAATTCCCACCATAGAAGTTCACCCTACAATGACAGCTAGCAAAGCAAAACATCAGGAAGTGCAGAAGCAAACAAAAACAGTCACCTAAATGGGGAGACAAAAAGGGAGCCTGCAATCAAAAGAATGGAAGACTCCCCACTAAAAGAGCTAAAGGAAATGGAGGTAAGCAAACTATTAAATATATAATTCCAAACAATGGCTGTAAAGGTGCTCAAGGAACACAAAGACAACTACAAGGAAGTGAGTGAGAGGTACATAAGCATGAAAAGGTAAATAGAAATATAAGCAAAACCCAGGAAGAAATGAACAATAAAATCTCAGAAATAACACACACACACACACACACACACACACACACACACACACTAGAAGGAACTACAAGCAGACTGGATGAAGCAGAGGATCAAATCAGTGAGCTAGAGAATAAGGTAGGAAAAAAAACAACACCCAGATAGAGTAAGAAAAAAAGGACTCAGAAAGAATGAACAGATGGTAAGTGAGCTGCAAGACAATGTGAAACATGATAATATCTCTATACTGGGGATATCAGAAGGTGAAGAAGAAGAGCAAGGGATAAAAAACTTGTTTGAAAAAGTAATGATGGAAAACTTCCCTAATTGAATGAGAGAAAAAGTAACAGAAATCCAGGAAATGTATAGTTTCCCAATCAAGAGGAACCCAAAGAGGCCAGCTTCAAAACATATCATATATAAATGGCAACATTCCAAGACAAAGAGAGAATCTTAAAGGCAGCAAGGGAAAAACAGGTAGTGGCATACAAGAGAGCCCTGATAAGACTAGCAGCTTACTTCTCATTGGAAACACTCCAAGCCAGAAGAGAATGGCAGAAATATTCTAATTAATGAAAACCATAGGCCTGGCACCAAGACTACTCTCTAGCAAGGCTCTCAAGTAAAATGGAAGGACTAATAAAAATCTTCCTAGACAAAAGAACTCTAAAAGAATACACCTGCATGAAACCTGTTCTGCAAAAGATGGCAAAGTGTCTGCTTCAAGAAAAAGAAGAAAAAGAGTGAGAGAGAGGAACACAGGTGTAAAAGATGACAATGAAAAACTACCTATCAATAATAACCATAAACAAAAATTAATTAAATGCTCCAATTGAAAGACACAAAATACCTAAATGAATAGAGAAAACATGACCCTCACATATGCAGCCTACAAGAGACCCACATCAGAACAAAAGACCTACACAGACAGAAAGTGAAGGACTGGAAATAAATATTACAAGCAAATACAGGGGAAAAAAAGCCAGGTCGCAATACTCATATCTAACAAAATAGACTTCAAAACAGGGCCAGGAATAGAAACTCAGAAAATCACTTCATAATACTCAAGGGAAGAATCAATCAAGAAGAAATAAACAGTGTAAATATATATGGAACCAAAATAGGAGCAACCAAATTCATAAAGAAAATATTAGGGGAGATCAAGAAAGATGTTGACAACAACACAATTATAGTAGGGGATTTCAACACCCTGATGTCAAAAATGACCTTTGATCTTTCAAACAAAATATCAGCAAAGATATTGCATCATTGAACAATGTTCTACATCAAAGGAACTTAACTGATATATAGAACTTTTCATCCCAAAGAAGCAGAAGACACCTTCTTTGCAAATGAACATAGAACATTTTCAAAGGTAGTCCACACGATAACACACAAAACAAGCCTCAACAAATTTAAGAAAATTGAAATCATATCAAGCATTTTCTCTGACAAAGAGGGACTGAAACTACAAAACAACATCAAGGAAAAAGCTCAAAAATGCTCAAACTAATGGTGATTGAATAGCATGCTATTAAACAATGAATGGGTCAAGAATGAGATCAGGGAAGAAATCAAAAAGTTTCTGGAAATGAATGAAAATGAGCTAACAAAAACCCAAAACTCATGGGAATCAGTGAACTTCCTGAGAGGGAAGTTCATAGTGATACAGGCTTACCTAAAAGTGATAGAAACATTTAAAATAAACAACCTAACACCACATCTACAAGAGCTCAAACAAGAACAACAAAGACAGCCCAGAGCAAGTAGAAAGAAGCAAATAACCAAGATCAGAGCACAATTAACCAACACAGAGACTAAAAGCACAACTCTAAGGATTGATAAGTCCAGAAGCTGGCGTGATGAAAAGATAAACAAAGTCAAGGAGTCTTTAAACATACCCATCAAGAAAAACAGAAAAAGGACAAAAATAAAAACAATCAGATATGGAAAAGGAGACATTACAACTAATACCATGGAAACACAAAGGATTCTAAGAAATTACTATGAAAAACCATGTGCCCCCAATTTTTAAAACCTAGATAAAATGGACAAATTTCTAGAAAAATGTAATCTCCCAAACTGAATAAACAAGAAGCAGAAAGCCTGAACAGGCCAACAACACCTGATGAAATTAAAGCAGTAATCAAAAATCTCCAACACAGAAAAACCCTGGGCCAGATGGATCCACAGAAGAAATCTACAAAGCATTTATGGAAGAGCTAGCACCTATCCTTCACAGTTTATTTAAAATATCCAAGAAGACAAAACGCCCAAACACTTGTGATGAAGTCAGCATCATCTTAATCCCAAGACCAGATAAAGACTCAACAAACAAAGAAAACTGCAGGCCAATATCGCTGATGAACATAGATTCTACAATAATCAACAAGATATTGGCAAGCCACATGCAAAAAAAAAAAAAAAAAACATTAAAAAGATCATATACCATGGCCAAGTGGGATTTATCCTAGGGATGGAAGGTTGGTACAATATTCAGAAATCAATAAATGTAAAGCATCACATAAACAAAAGTAAAGACAAAAATCACATGATCATATCAATAGATACAGAAAAAGCATTTGATAAAGTACAGCACCCATTTATGATAAAAACACTCAGCAAAGGGGGTATAAAGAAAGCATTCCTCAACATAATAAAGGCCATATATGAGAGACCTATAGTCAAAATCATACTCAATGGACAAAAACTAAAAGCTTTCTGACCAAGATCAGCAACAAGACAAGTTTGTCCACTTTCACCACTTTTATTCAGAATACTATTGGAAGTTTTAGCCACAGCAACAAGACAAGAAAAGGAAATAAAAGGCATCCAACTGGAAAGGAGTAAAAAAACTGTCATTGTTTACAGATGACATGATAATGTACATAGAAAATCTTATAGATTGAAACAAATAAATGGTCAACCTAATAAATGAATTTGGCAAAACAGCAGGATACAAAGTCAATATTCAGAAATCAAAGGCATTTTTGTATACAAACAATGAAAATCAGAAGCAGAAATCAAGGAAAAAAATCCCATTTGATGTAGCATCAAGAAAAATAACATACCTAGGAGTAAACCTAACCAAGGACGTAAAACACTTGTACTCATAAAACTACACAACACTGAAGAAAAAAATCAAGGAAGACACAAACAAATGGAAACATATACCATGTTCATGGATTGGAAGAATTAACATCATCTAAATGTCCATACTACCCAAAGCAATTTACAGATTCAATGCAATACCTATTAAAATACCAAGGGCATATTTCACAGACAGAGAACAAACACTTCAAAAGTTTATATGGAACCAGAAAAGACCCCAAATAGCTGCTGCAGTTTTTAGAAAGAAAAGCAAAGTAGGAAAGATCACAATACCTGATACCAAACTGTATTACAAGGCTACTGTAATCAAAAGAGCCTGGTAGTGGCATAAAAATAGATAGATAGACCAATGGAATAGAACAGAGCCCAGAAATAAACCCATCTCTACAGTCAATTTATTTTCAACAAAGGAGGCAGCATCATAAAATGGAGTAAAAATAGCTCTTTCATGAAATGGTGTTGTGAGAGCTGAATAGCTACATTCAAATAAATGAAACACATGCACTGACTTACACCATACACAAAAATAAATTCAAGGTGGATAAAAGATTTAAATATAAGTTGCGACACTATTAAAGTCCTAGAGGAGAACACAGGCAGGAAAATCTCAGATATTTCACACAGGAGTATTTTTACTGATATGTCCCCTACAGCAAGGGATACAAAGGAAATAATAAACAAATAGGACCTTTAAAAAAAAAAGCCTCTGCACAGCTAAAGAAAACAGTATTAAAGTAAAAAGAGAGCCAACCATATGGGGAAACATATTTGCTAATGATACCTCAGACAAGCGTTTCATCTCCAAAATATATTAAGAACTCATGTGACTCTACTCTAAGATGATAAGCAACCCAATAAAAAAATGGGCAAAGGACTTGAACAGACACTTCTCCAAGGAGGACATACAGAGGATCCAGAGACATATAAACAGATGCTCAGTGGTGTTAGTTATCAGAGAGATGTACATTAAAACTACAATGAGATACCACCTCACACTGGTCAGAATGACCATCATAAACAAAACAACAAACAACAAGTGTTAGAGAGGTTGTGGAGAAAACAGGACCCTAGTGCACTGTTGGTGGGACTGCAGACTGGTGCAACCACTATGAAAAACAGTATGGGATTTCTTCAGAAGACTAAAAGTGGATCTGTGTTTTGACCCAGCAATTCCACTGCTAGGAATATATCCTAAGAATCCTAAAACACCAATCCAGAAGAACCTACGCACCCCAATGTTCATACCAGCACAATTTACAATCACCGATTGCTGGAAGCAACCTAGGTGCCCAACAGTAAATGAATGGATCAAAAAACTATGGTGCATGTACACAATGGAATTCCACACAGCAGAAAGAAAGAAGTAGCTCCTATGTTTTGCAACAGCATGGATGGAACCGGAAAGCATTATGTGAAATGACATAAGCCAGGTGGTGAAAGACAAATACTATATGATCTCACCTTTAACAGCAACCTAATCACGAAAACAAACCAACAAGCAAAATATCACCAAAGATACTGAAATTGAATACAGGCTGTCAGTGACTAGAGGGAAGAGTGGAGGGAATTTCAGGGGGGAAATGGTGAAGGGTTTTCAGGAAAAAGTATACAGGACACATGGACAATAACAAGGAGTGGGGTGGAAATGGGGCGGAGGTGGGGAGGTCTGGGGTGGTGAGCGGGGATGCAGGGACAAGGCAGAAAACTGTAGTTGGACAACAATTAAAGTAAAAAAAAAACAACAATGATTATACACCATGACCTAGTAGGATGCATCTCAAGGATGCAAGGATGGTACAATATTTGCGAATCAATTAACATAATACATCACATAAACAAAGAAAAGGCAAAATCACATAATCATATCAATAAGTGTGTAAAAAGCATTTGATAAGATACAGCACCCATTTATGATAAAAACACTCAGCAAAGGGGGAATAGGGAAAGCATTCCTCAACATATTAAAGGCCATGTACCAGAGACCTACAGCCAACATCATATTCAATAGGCAAAAATTAATATCTTACCCACTAATATCAGAAAAAAGACAAGGTTGTCCACTTTCACCACTTCTATTCAACATAGTACTGGAAATCCTAGACATAACAATCAGATAAGAAAAGGAAATAAATGGCATCCAAATTGTAAAAGAGGAAACAAAAGTGTCATTGCTTGCAGATGATATGAGAGTTTTCATGGTAGAAAATCCTGAAGACTCCCCTCAAAACTGCTTTACCTAGTACATGAATTTGGCAAAACAGTGGGATACAAAGTCAATATTCAGAAATCAAAGGCATTTTTGTACACCTTCAATGAAATATCAGAATCAGAAATCAGGAAAAAAATTCCATTTGTTATAGTAACGAGAAATATATGCTGATAATACCTAGGAATAAAGTTAACCAAATATGTAAAAGATCTGTACTCAGATAACTACAGAATACCATAGAAAGAAATTAAGGAAGACCCAAATAAATGAAAACATATACTGTGTTCATGGATCAGAAGAATTAACATAATCAATAGGTCCATACTACCCAAAGCAATTTATAGATTTCATGAAATCTCTATTAAGCTACCAATGACATATTTCAGAGATAAAGTACAAACATTTCAAAATGTTATATGAAACCATAAAAGACCCCAAATAGCTGCTGCAAATTTGAGAAAGAGCAAAGTAGGGAAGATCACAATACTTGATATCAACTGTATTACAAAGCCACTGTAATCAAAATATCCTGGTAGTGGCATACGAACAGACACATGGACCAGTGGAAGACAATAGAGAGCTCAAATATAAAACCAAGTATCTATGGTCAATTAATATTTGAAAAAGGAGGCAGTAGCATATAATCTAGAAAAAATAGCCTCTTCATCAAATGGTGCTGGGAGAGCTGGACAACCACATGCAAAAAAAAAAAAAAAAAGAAACTTGATCACCAACTTACACCAGATAGAAAAATAAATTCAAAGAGGATAAAAGTCTTAAATATAAGTAGTGACACAATAAAAGTCCTATAGGTGGACATAGGCAGGAAAATGTCAGATATTCCATGCAACAATATTTTCACTGATATGTCCTCTAGAGCAAGGACACAAAGTAAAGAATAAACAAATGGGATATCATCTAAATAAAAAGCTTCTGCATGGCTAAAGTAAACAGCATGAAAATAAAAAGAGAGCCAACCATACGGGAAAACATATTTGCCAATGATACCTCAGACATGGTTTGATCTCCAAATATATTAAGAACTCGCGTGACTCCACTCTAAGAAGACAAGCAACCCAAATAAAAATGGGCAAAGGACTTGAACAGACACTTCTCCAAGGAGGACATACAGAGGATCCAGAGACACATGAAAAGATGCTCAGTATTGCTAACTATCATAGAGATGCAAATTAAAATTATACTGAGGTACCACTTCACACAGTTGGGAATCACCATCATAAACTAAGCAACAAACAACAAATGTTGTAGAGAAAGTGTCAGAGAGGTTGTAGGGAAAAAGGAACCTTAGTGCGGTGTTGATGGGTTTGCAGACTGGTGCAAACACTGTGGAAAACAGTATGAATTTTTCTCAGAAAATGAAAATGGAACTCCCTTTTTAACCAGCCATTCCACACTTGGGATTACATCCTAAGAACCCTGAAACACCAATCCAAAAAAACTATGCACCACAATGTTCATAGCAGCACAATTTACAATAACCAGGTGCTGGAAGCAACCTGAGTGCCCATAAGTAAATGAATGGATCAAAAAACTCTGGTACAGGTACGCAATGCAATTCTATGCAGCAGAATAAATGCAGGAGCTCCTACCCTTTGCAACAGCATGGTTAGAACCGGAGAGCATTATGCTAAGTGAAATAAGCCAGGTAGTGAAAGAAAAATACCATTTGATTTCACCTTTAACTGGAACCTAATCAACAAAACAAACAAGCAAGCAAAATATAACCAAAGACATTGATATTGATAACAGGCTGACAGTAACCAGAGGGGAGCAGAGAGGGAATAATGGGGAAAAAGGGTGAAGGGGTTACAGGAACATGTATAAAGGACACATGGAGAATAAGAAGGGGGCTGGGAAAAGGGGAAGTAGGTGAGGATGGTTGGGGTAGTGGGCAGGGGTGAGGGAGAAAGGCGGAAAACTGTACTTGAACAACAATAATTTTTTTTTCAACAAAAATTTTTATAGTGCACCTGCTGATGTATCTCAATGGCCTGAGTGCAGGTCTGCAAACCAAAGTGTCGCAGGTTCAATTCCCCATAAACTATTTTACTTATTTTATTTTTAGAGAAAAAGGAAAGGAAGGAGAAAGAGAGGGAGAAGAACATCAATGGTTGTTTGACTCTCATGTGTATCCCACGGGGACCTGACCCACAACCCAGGTGTGTGCTCTTAGTGGAAACTGAAACAGCAACCCTTTGGTTCACATCCCATGCTCAATCCACTGAGCTACACCAACCAGGGCTATTAATGAGTATTTTTTATTGTTGTTCAGTTACAGTTGTCCCCATTTTTCCCATTGCTCTCACTTGCCCTGTGCAACCCCCACTCCCAAAGACAATCCCCACCCCATTTCTCTAGTCCATAGGTCCTTTGATCATGTTTGTTGGGAAATGCCCTACCTTGTATCAGAAGCTGTAACCTCCACCTAGGCTAAGGCTGAGGGAATGGCCTTGGAACCATAAACCAGCAAGGAGACAAAAGCTTATCTCCCAGGCAGGAGTGCTGCTTCTGCTCCTTTTACTTCACCCTGCCTGGTCCCCAATGCTTGGTCAGTTAGCCAATGATAGGTAAGATTTCCCAAGCGGGGAATGACCTAAGACAGGCATGATCACGTGGGAGGACCCCAAGGAAGGACTTTGGAGTCAATGGCAAAAGGGAGTGATGGACCCTCGCCCCAGGGCTTTGACAAAGCCTGAGTCCTCCTGGTTTGCGAGAAAATCTCCTACTCTCTTGGCTGCCTTACTTCCCTAGCTCCACCTAAGCCTGAAACAATGACAGGGTGGTACCACCCTGTGCTGGAAAGGGCAGGTACCCCGGGTGATCAGGCCTCAGAAAGAATATGTAAAATCCTGTGAAACCTGCTTTGTTTACAATGCTCTCAGTTGAATGAGAAGGGTCCAAGGAGGAAGTAAGTTTGTTCCTTAAAGTCTTTTACAGCTCTTTGACCCTGACTCAAAATAGGCCCTTAGACTTCCTTGTTGTCTATTGTTTGATCCTTTCTTCCTGGCAATGAATAATGAGTTTACCTGAATTCTTATGCAAATGAACCCAATAAAAGCCTGCTTGGGCAGAGGAACATGGTGCTCTCCCCTAGGGTGCTCTCTCCTAGGGAGGGTGGCCCAGCGCTCCCCACTAGAGGGAGTGGCCATCCGTTCCTACTTCCCCACAGAACTTGGTTGCTTCTGTGTATGTTTTTCTTGTGTGTCAACGAGCAATCCGCAGCATTCCGTGGTCACTGCCAGTCAGTGGTCGCGTCACATCTTTCCCTTCTTTTCCCTGTTATCCCCTTCCCCTGCCTCAGCCACTGTCAGTTTCTTCTTTATTCCCATGCCTCTGCTTGTATTCTATTCATTTATTTGTTTTATTGATTAGGTTCCACTTATAGGTGAGGTCACATGGTATTTGTCTTTCATGTCGGAGCTTATTTCACTTAGCATAATGCTCTCCATTTCCATCCATGCTGTTGCAAAGGGTAAGAGTTCTTTTTTTTTTTCTGTTGTGTAGTATCTCATTGTCTAGATTTACCGCAGTTGTTTTTTTTTTAAATTTCATACTTCTATAAGCATAACACCCAACAAGATTTTCAATGAATATTCATTGCTTTAAAAGACACGTTGATGTTTCTATTTGTTTTCAGGTAAATTAATAGAAAATTCATATAAAATTGGTATAAACTCATGAAATCAATTGCTTGGATGAAATGACTAAAAGTGTGGTATGGCAGCATAGTCATGAGATATGGCAAAACAGGATTCTGACTCTGTTTCTTACTATTTTCTTGAGTAGCAACCTGAAAGTGGAATCCCTGTTCTTCCAAGCCTCACATATGCACATAGCAACGTCCAAAGGAAGATAGCTTCTCTCTTAAACTGTTTTTTTCTTAAGCAAGAGAAAGCTTTCCTAGAACTTTCCACTCCCTTAAACCACCCCAGCTCCCAGAAAAAAATAAAAAGCTCCCCTTAAATCTTTGAAGTTAAAATTTGGTTGCATTTAAATTCCTTATAGCTTTGGACACTCTTTGTGTTGATTGATATGTGCCTGATTTCTATACTAATCTAATAGCAAAGAAATAGGGTTGCTTTATAATGATCAAGAACACTCTGATGCTGAGGATGGCACCGTTTTTCACTGAGGGACAGGACATACAATTCAGAAGAAAGATTGGTATTAGAATATGTTTAGCAGGATGTAATAAAGAGCCTCACTTCATTTTTTATGTTTGTATAAAACTTTAAGCTCCAACCCTCTTTCTTCCCCATTGTATGTCAACTGGGGTGTTTGGGAGCCACACAACTCTCCTCAGAATGCCTCATTATATCATTAATTAAATCTCTTCAGATCTCCTTGGTGCCTATTGGCATAATCAGTCTTACCATTGGAAAAAATGGTGAGTGGGAATTTTCCTTCCACTGCAGGGAGATCAGAGCAAAGTGGATAGTGGATGCTGGATGAGCAATCAACCAGGCACACCAATGTACAGCATGAAGAAGAAAATAATGACTCTTATTTATGACTAGAAATGAGAGTAAGATTTTGTAACAGTAACAAAATGGAAAGCTGGTATGGTTAACTTTTATTAAAGACACTTGGAAAGGAAATTTGAAAAAGTACATCTAATTGAATTACAACTATATGATTAAAATTATCCCCATAAGAAATGCAATATTAAACTTAGGTATCAAGTTCTATCAGTGAGGCAAATACAGTTTTCTAAAAATATTTTATTTTTATTTATTTTAAGAGAGAGAGAAAGAGAGAAACATTAGTGTGTGGTTGCCTCTCACATGCCCCCCACTGGGGTCCTGGCCTGAAAACCAGGCATGTACCCTGACTGGGAATCAAAATGGCAACACTTTGATTCTCAGGCCAGCACTCAATCCACTGAACCACATCAGCAAAAGCACAAGTTTGAATAGGAGTATTGATAATGGTCTCAAGAGCTAGGAACTCTGTTATGAAATGGATGGAAATGTAAAATCATACAATGTTTTAGGAAGTTAATTTGGCAATATCTATGAAATGTCTAAATGCACATGCCCAAAATCTAACAAGAAAAAAATTAAATTAAACAAAAATGCTCTAAAGGAAACACACACACACTTGTGCATTTCCTTCACTCTCATAGTATGCCACTAAACTTCACTTTGGACAGCATATATGTGGGTTTTCTACACATCAAGGAATTGTGTAACACCATCCAGGTATCCCACAAGTCAATCAATTCTGATACTTTCTACCAAAAAGAGGGTCAGATCTCGCATATTAAGGGTTCAGTTCCACAAGATTTCCCTCTACCCCTCACCTCAGAATCCAAAACAAGTCCAGAATATTACCAACACATATAATCAACTGGGTATAAATAGAAGGTTCCTATGACCCCTTACTCTGGTTTAATTAATTTGCTACAGTGGTTCACAGAATTCAGGAAAACAGTTTCCTTTTAAATTTCCAGTTTATTATAAGAAATACATAACTCAGAAATAGCTAGATGCAAGTACTGAATAGGGCAAAGTATATATAGGAAGAGGCACATAACTCCCATGCCCTCTTTGGGTATGGCAACCTCCCTGCTTCTCCATCTTCATGTGCTCACCAACCTGGAAGCAGTCCAAACCCCATACTATTAGGATTTTAGGGGGAGTGTGTCATCACATAGAAATGATTTATTGTTAATTCTATTTTAATTGTCTCTCCTCTGTGAAGAATGGGAAGTGGGGCTGAAAATTCCAAGCTTCAAATTATGGCTTGATGTTTCTGATGATGAGTTCCTATTCAGGAGTCCACCAAGACTTAGCTCATAAGAATAAAGGATATTCCTAACACCCAGGGAATTCCAAGGATTTAGCATGTCTGTGTCAGAAACTATGGTCAAAATCCAAATATTAGAACAAAAGATACTCCAGTTTATTGGGAAATTACAGAGTTATAGGAGCTCTGTGCCAAGGATAAGAATTAGAGGCAAACATACATTATTTTTTATTATTTCAAAAATGCATATGCTTTTGCCCTGGCTGGTGTAGCTCAGTGGATTGAGCGTGGGCTGTGAACCAGGCATCGCAGGTTCGATTCCCAGTCGGGGAACATGCCTGGGTTGCAGGCCATGCCCCCCAGCAACCGCACACTGATGTTTCTCCCCCCGCTCCCTCCCTCCCTTCCCTCTCTAAAAATAAATAAATAAAATCTTTTAAAAAATGCATATGCTTTTAAATCAGCAATGTAAGCTTTGGTATTTGTGTGCTAGTAATATTACCATATGTATTCATTGTTATATGCCCTTAGCAATATTGGTTACAATATTGGAAAACTGGAAACACTCCAAGTGTCTATCAATAAGAACTTGATAAAATAGTTTATGATAAAGTATCCAAAGGAATATTTGGAAGATTATAAAAAGAAACAGGAAAATATGTAACTAATTCTATGAAAATAAAATCATCATGAAGTAAAAAGGACAGTATTGTGATTGCTGGGGGAGAGGGTATAAGGAGTACCCTAAATGGTAATTAAAAACTATAATAAAAATTACATAAAAAAAGACATTTGTTGATAGAGTTTTACAGGAAGATGCATTTATATTTTCAAAAACTACTAAAGCTCTGTTAACTCTGGGTAGTGGGATTGTCAGAGGTGGGTTGAAAATGGGGCTCTCAAACTTTATGTTTTATAGAGATCTTTAATATTCAAACTGCATAATGTCCCTTATATCATTCTATATCTATTGAATTTTAAAAGAACTAATATTTTGAGTTTTAAATTTTAAAAGTACAGCCAATGATAATAGTGAAGAAGAAACAAGAGAGGTATGCAAACAGAGGAATTTGTAAAAGGAGTGAAGAAGGAAAACACTCCCAGATGGATTTGGCACCACAATAACTCTGCAAAGGTAAATCCCCAAGTATGCTTCATGCAACTTATCCCCCCAAAAACAAACACTCCATAAAATCATAAAAACATTTCTCTTGTTTAAACACCATCATCTATACAGATGCACCCACTGGATCATCAACTCAATGCACTATAACTCCTTCCTTTCTAGAACCAATTTCACTTTAAAAGATTTAATGAATACCGTGCTAAAAATAGGAAATAAAACTATGATTAGCTGGAGATGCTGCCTGGTGAACCTCCAGGATTCATAAAGAAACTCAAATTTAATGCATTAATGTAATATAGATTAGGTGCAGTGTCAGAAGAATGTCTGACTGAAGATATAGCATTACCAAATGTAACAAAATGTAGTAAAACCATATGCTGTAATAGGTTTCAAAAGTAAGAACTTTACTGTTAGAAGTTGCAGTCAGATTTTAAATCAATTTAAAGTTTTCTAAAAAACTTTTTAATAGGTCACCTTGTCTCTGGCATTGGCTCACTGCCATCCATCCTTTTCAAGGCATCTAGAGCTATCTTTCTGAGACAAAAATCTGTTTTGTAATTCTTATTGTGGTAAATAATGAGCTATAACATTAGTAATTATTGATATTAAGATATACTTAATATGGAACTCAAAAAGTGTAGGAATCTACATTTTATTCTCTCCCTAATAGCAGACTATTTTTTTATTAAGGTAGAATTGTTTCTAATGTTATTACTTCTATACAACTGCTTTTCTTTGTTCATTTTGTAGTATAATTACAATACCTACTTAGGTTTTGTCTGCAGCTTTGTTTAAGATTGGTTGTTGATAACAGAAAGGCATATGCCTTAGGGTGCCTACTTGGAATATAAGATTTGAAATAGTAGGACATTTCGGAATCCTACTTGACTGTGTTGTCATCTTTCAGTAATACATACTACACACCCCTTTTACACTACCACCCACTAAAATCTTAACCATGAGAATGATGGAACCACTGAGATAAATTTGGAGAAGTTACTGTGATTTGGAAATTATGAAATATTTGGAACACCTTTCTGAGTCAGGGTTGAATAGAGGGTATAAACTTATTATCATGTAACAGGGGGACATTAACAATAAAATATTTTAAGATTTTTTTTGCCATATTCTAGTAATACTAGTTATACTAGTAATCAAAAAATCTACGAAAATATGAGGCATGAGCTTTCATCTAATGATTCTCCTGACTTTGAGACTATGACTAAAATGCTTAACAGGGCATATATATCAGGCACTCTAGAATCCAGGCTTCTTCTTTTTTTCTATCTCTACCTCAAACTATATCATTCTAAAATCCTGAACTCCACCTACTTGCATTGTTTTCTCTATGTGAAATACCATCCATCAACTGTGCCCACACCATCTATTTAGTCATTTAAAAAAAATTCAAGTGTCTCCTCTTCTACTACTTGTGTCCAAACTTTTGGCATCCCTGGGCCACAATAGAAGAAGCAGAATTGACTTGGACCACACATTAAATATGTTGCAATACATAATCCAAAAAAAATCTCATAATATTTTAAGTAAATTTACAATTTTGTGCTGGGCCACATGCAACCCATGGGCTGTGGGTTGGACACGCTTGTACCTTTCCTACTGCAACACCCCCTTTTAGGAGAGTTATAGCCTACATGTGTTCTCTAAAACCTACAACAGTTCCATGTACTTATATCTATATGTGTTTCTCTCTACCATGTTCAGGTTATGGTGAGCAAGGACTTTGCTATTAGAGTATTTATTTCTCATTTGCTTGTACAGAGTAAGTGATCAAAGTTTTACTTGTTAGGAGACTGAAGACGGAAGCAAGGTTGGTGGGAGTTGAACCTACTTGCTTGTGCACCCAACTAGTATACCTAGCTTATCTTCTAAAAAACAGAGTGAACAGTCAATGGAATCCCAGCTTTTGTGAAGTTTGGAAGTCAAAATTGTAAAGGACATTGGAAAACAAATAGTAATGAGATTGCATTGAAATAATAAGGTCCCTGGGACCTGCATGGGGACCAAGGCAGCTGTGGTCCCTGACTTGACGCCTGGCACTGGGGTCAGTGGCTGCCACAGGAGCATTGGAGGAGAGCTGGATCAGTGATTGTGACTCCACAGCTCCCTCCCCTACAAGAGCAGGGAAGGCAGCTCCACACCAGAGAGATTTGGATGCTTGAAGTCACTGGTGGTAATAAAGACACAGTGGGAGAAGCACAGAGATGGCATTCCCCCACTAGGACTGTGGTTATTGCCAGGGCATTACCAGAGAAATTGGGGAGCTGAGTGACACCTAGAGAAGTGGGAAGAGTTAGGTCATGATGCACCCTGACCGGCATAATCTCCAGACTTGTCAGAATTGGCATGTATAAAAAGCCAGGCACTTGTTAAGAGTGGTGGGCAAAAACAAGAGGAATTTACATGAAAAAAAAAGGCTCTCAGCTTCTGTTCGAGGAAGACTTGTGCAGGACACTTCTTAAGAACAATGGGTACAGCACTGGCTGGTGTGGCTCAGTGGACTGAGAGCTGATCTAAGAACCAAAAGGTCAACAGTTCAATTCCCATTCAGGGTACATGCCTAGGTTGCAAGCCAGGTCTCAGCTGGGGTTGCATGAGAGGCAACCACACATTGTTTTTCTCCTTATCTTTCTCCCTCCCTTCCCCTCTGTCTATAAATAAATAAAAAAATAAAATAAAATATTTGAAAAAAGAACAGCAGGCTCAAAAACAAGAGAAAATTACTAAAAAAAAAAAAAAAAGCTCTCAGCTGCTGTTTAAGTAATTCTCATGCAGCATCTGGGCCAGCAAAGAGAGAGGAGGAGGGCACAATTTGTTCCAAATCAGGACACCTCACAGACTGATTGAAGTGTAACAGTTGTGCCTCAGAGAGGTAGCAGTCCCCTAATAGATTTAATTTAATAGGGGAACTAAACTGCCCTGAAGGGACTTTGAGTATGCACAGCACTCAGGACAGCAAAGAGGTAGTAGGTGCGATGTGAGTTGCTCCTAATCAGGAGAACTCATGGGCAGAACAACATAGTGGATTAAAGGCATTGGCTGGGTGCAGATAAATGATGTGGGTCCCAGACACTCTGAAGGCCTGGGTCAGAGCTGGAAACCTGTGAATATTGCAGCCCAGACCTAGTCCCCATCCTTGCAAAACCATAGAAAAGGAAAAAATCAAGGCCAAGCCCCTCTTTCCCTGCAGCACCAGGAAAACCAGCAGAAGTTGCTTAACACTTAGTGGGTTTAATGTCAGCAGGAGGCTTTTTTTTTTAAATTTTCCCAAGTGTGAGACAAGAAGACCTGGAGATATGAAAGTACCAAAAACAGATACAGAGAGGGATCACAAGGCAACAGAGAGACTGAGACAAATTTCGCTTTGCTACCCCATACAACTTGCATTTTATTGTTTATGTTTATTATTGTGTTTTTAAGATTTTAATTTATTATATTTATTACTTTTAGTTATCTTCTTTCTGTTTAGTTTTCTTCAGTTTTTTGTTTGCTTGCATTATTTGGTTTTTCTTCTCTCTTTCATATCGCATTTTAATTTTTCTTCCTTCACTTCACTCATATTTCAATAACACACTCCTCTTGGTATTTTACTTTCAATTCTTTTTATTCAGATCATATACTTCTTGTCATATTATTGTTGCAGTATTATTGTAAATACTTTATGTTCCATATTATTGTAAGTACTTCATAACACCTCTCCCTGGTTTTTGCCCATTTCACTGTCTTCCTGAGCTTTATTACTGTTGTGGTTAATTTATTCTCATACACACTATGCCTAGGTTCTATCCTTTATTTGCTCTATATTCCAACACCTAAACTCTCAAAGGATTCTCAAAGGACTATCTGACAACTACAAGGAACTGAGTGAAAACTACAACAATATGTAAAAGGAAATAAAAACTATAAACAAGAACCAGGAATAAATGAAGAATAAAATTTCTACCCTGGCTGGTGTAGCTCAGTGGATTGAGCATGAACTGCGAACCAAAGCATCGCAGGTTCGATTCCCAGTCAGGACACATGCCTGGGTTGCAGGCCACAGCCTCCAGCAACCACACATTGATATTTCTCTCTCTCTCTCTCTCCCTCTCCTTCCCTCTCTAAAAATAAATAAATAAAGTCTTTTTAAAAAAAGAATACCTTTTCTGAAGTAAAAAAAAAACACACTAGATGGTATTACAAGCAGGCTGGATGAAGCAGAGGACCAAATTAGTGAGCTGGAAGACAAGGTAGAAAGATACACACAGGTAGAGCAGCTACATGAAAAAAGACTAAAAAAATATGAAGATAAATTAAGGGAGCTCCAAGACAAAATGAAACACAACAACATTTAAATAATATGAATACCAGAAAGAAGAGAAAAAGAGCAAGGGACAGAAACCCTGCTTAAAAAAAATAATGATTTTTTTTTCTGAACATAGAGAGGTGAAGAGCCAAGCAAGTTCAGAAAAGACAAAGGGTCACAATCAAGATGAACCCAAAGTGGCCTACACCAAGTCACACCATAATTAAAATGGCAAGTTTTAAAGACAAAGAGTAAATCTTAAAATGTGCAAGGGAGAAGCCAAAAATAACATACAAAGGAGCTCTGAAAAGGCCAGCAGCTGATTCCTCAACAGACACACTTCACACCAGGTGAGAATGGCAAAAAAAATTCCAAATAATGAAATGCAAAGGCCTGCAACCAAGACTACTCTACCCAGTGAAGTTTTCAATAAAAATAGAAAGTGAAATAAGGGGTTTACCAAACAAAAGAAGGCTGAAAGAATACACCTCACCAAACCAGCAGTGCAAGATATTCTAAAGGGATTGTTATAAGAAGAGGAAGGAAAATAGTGAGAGAGAGAGGAACACAGGTACCAAAGGAGAAAATTAATAAATACCTATCAATAATAACATCAAATGTCAATGGATTAAATGCTCCAATCAAAAGAGATAGGACAGCTGAATGGATAAGAAAACATGACCCACATATATGCTGTCTAAAACAGACTGCCCTCGGAAAAAAGGAGCTACATGAACTGAAAATGCAGGGTTTGAAAAAAACATTTTAAGCAAATGGACAGTAAAGAAAACCTGGACTAGCATTACTTATATCAGAAAAAGTACTTTGAAACAAAAAACATAAAAAAAGACTGAAAAACACATCATAATACTCAAGGGAAGACTCAATCAACAAGACATAAACATTATAAACATATGTACCCAACATAGTAGCACCCAAATATAAGATGAAAATCTTGCAGGACATTAAGAAAGATATAGAGAACAACACAGTTATACTATGGTATTTCAACACTACACTATCAAAAATAAATAGATCTTCCAATCAAAATATCAACAAGCATATTGCAGCATTAAACAATGTTGTAGATGAATAGAACTTTGTGTGTGTGTGTATGTAGATATAGATATAAATATAAAAAACACCTTTCATCTCAAAGAAACAAAGTATACATTCTTTTTAAATTCACGTGGAACATTTTCAAAGATACACTACATGATAGGAAACAAAACCAACCTCAACAAATTCAAGAATTTTGAAATCATATCAAGCATTTTCTCAGACCAAAGAGAGTGAAACTGGAAACCAACCTCAAGAAAAAAGATCAGAAACACCCAAATTTGTGGAAATTGAATAGCATGCTATTTAAAAGGAGAGAGAGAGAGAATGGGTTAATCATTAGATCAAGGAATAAATAAAAAAGGTTCTGGAAACAAATGAAAATGAACTCATAACGAACCCAAACTAATGGGACACAGCTAAGGTAGTCCTGAGAGGGAAGTTAATAGTGATGCAGACTTATCCCAAAAAGATAGAAATATTTTAAATAAGCAACCTAGCCCTACACCTACAGTAGCAGAAGGTACAAAAATAAAGACAGCCCAGAGCAAGTAGAGGGAAGGAAATAGCCAAGATCAGAGCAGAATTAAATGGCATAAAGAGTAAAGAAACAATTCTAAGCATTGATAAATCCAGGAGCTGGTTCTTTGAAAAGTTAAACACACACACACACACACACACACACACACACACACACAAAAAAAAAAAACAAAAAACCCTCGACAAGCTTCTAAGCAGACTCATCATGAAAAAAAGACAGAAGACCCAAATAAACACAGTCAGAAATGAAAGAGGAGAGATTACAACTGATACTGATACCCCAGAAATACAAATGATTGTAAGAAATTACTATGAAGAACTATGCGCCAAGACATTTGAACACCTAGGTGAAATGGACAAATTCGTAGAAAAATATAGTGTTCTAAACCTGAATGAAGAAGAATCAGAAAGCCTGAACAGACCAATAACAGCTGATAAAATTGAAGCAGTAATCAAAATCTCCAGGCACACAAAAGCCCTGGATGGGATAGTTTCACAGAAGAACTTTACAAAACTTTTAAGTAAGAGCTAATCCCTATCCTTCTCAGACTATTCTAAACAAATAAACAAACAAACAAACAAAAATCCAAGTACAAGGAAGACTCCCAAACTCTTTTTTTGAAGCCAGCATCATCTTAATACTAAAACCAGATAAAGACACAAAAAGAATGAAAACTACAGGCCAATATTGCTGATGAACATAGACACTAAAATCCTCAACAAAATATTGGCAAACTGCATCCAGCAATACATTAAAAAGATTATATACCATGATCAAGTGGGATTCATCCCAGGGATCCAAGGATGGTACAATATTCACAAATCAATAAATGTAATACATCACATAAACAAAAGGAAAGATAAAAATCACATGATCATATCAATAGATGTGGCAAAAACATTTGATAAGGTACAGCACGTATTTATGATAATGACTCTCAGCAAACTAAGAGTAGAGGGAGGATTCCTCAACATGGTAAAGACTATACATGAGAAACCTACAACTAACATCATACTCAACAGGCAAAAACTAAAAGTTTTCCCACTAAGATCAGGAACAAGACAAGGATGTCATTTTTTACTACTTCTATTCAATAAAGTACTGGAAGTCCTAGCCACAGTAATCAAAGATGAAAGAGAAATAAAAGTCACCCAAATTTTCAAGGAGGAAGTTAAACTGTCACTGTTTGCACATGATAGAATGTGTACTTAGAGAACCCTACAGACTCCACCAAAAAGCTACTGAATGTAATAGTTGAATTTGGCAAAACAGTAGGATTCAAAGTCAATATTCAGAAATCAAAGGCATTTCATACACCAACAATGAAATATCAGAAACAGAGTTCAGGGGGGAAAAAATCCCATTTGGTTTAGTAACAAGAAAAATAAAGTACCTAGGAATAAACCTTACCAAGGAGGTGAAAGTCTTGTACTTAAAAATCGATACAATGCTGAAGAAAGAAATTAAGAAAGACCCAAATAAATGGAAGCATATGCTGTGTTCATGGATACAAAGGATCAACATCATCAAAATGTGCACATTACCCAAAGCAATTTATAGATTCAACTAAATCCCTATTAAATACCAATGACATATTTCACACATATAGAAGGAACATCTCAAAAATTTGTATGGAGCTGTAAATGACCCCAATTACCCATGACAATTTTGAGAAGGAGGAACAAAGTAGGAGTGATCACAATACTTGACATCAAACTATATTACAAGGCCATGGTAATCAATTCAGTATGGTACTTGCATAAGAACAGACATGTAGACCAATGGAGCAAAATAGGGAGCCCAGAAATAAACCCAAGTCTCAATGGTCAATTAATTTTGGACAAAGTGGTTCTGGCTGGTGTAGCTCAGTAGATTGAGCACAGCCTGCAAACCAAAGGGTCGCTGGGTCGATTCCCAGTCAGGGCACATGCCTGGGTTGTGGGCCAGGTCTCCAGTAGGGGGCACATGAGAGGCAACCACACATTGATGTTTCTCTCCCTCTCTTTCTCCTTCCCTTCCCCTACGTCTAAAAATAAATTAATTAAAACAAAATATTGGACAAAGGGGGCAGAAGGATAAAATGGAGTAAAAACAATCTCTTCAACAAGTGGTGTTGGGAGACCTAAACAAATAAATGCAAGAAAAGGAAACTCAATCACCAACTTACACCATACACAAAAATAAATTCAAGATGGATAAATGATTTAAATATAAGTCCTGAATCCACTGAAGTCCTAGAAGAGAACATAAGCAGGGAAATTTCAGATATTCCATGCAAAAATATTTTCACCAATATGTCCCTTAGAGCAATGGACATAAAGCATAGAATAAACAAATGGGATCTCATCAAAATAAAAAGCTTCTGCACTGCTAAAGAAAACAGCTCCAAAATAAAAAGAGAATCAACTGTATGGGAAAACATATTTGCCAATGATACCTCAGATAAAGGCTTAATCTCCAAAATATATCAAGAGCTTACACGATTATACTCTAAGAAGACAAGCAACCCAATTAAAAAATGGGCAAAGGATTTGAACACACACTTCTCCAAGGAGGACATACAGAAGATCCAAAATCACATGAAACGATGTTCAATATCGCTAGCTATCAGAGAGATGCAGATTAAAACCACAATGAGGTACTACTTCACAGCAGTCAGAATGGCCATCATAAGCAAAACAACAGACAACAAGTGTTGGAGAGGGTGTGGAGAAAAGGGGACCCTAGTGCACTGTTGGTGGAACTGCAAACTGGTACAACCACTATGGAAAACAGTATGGAACTTCCTCAGAAAACTAAAAATGGATCTGCCTTTCAATCCAGCAATTCCACTGCTGGGACTATATCCTAATAGTCCTAAAACACCAATCCAAAAGAACCTTTGCACCCCCATGTTCATAGCAGCACAATTTACAATAGCTAAGTGCTGGAAGCAACCTAGATGCCCATCAGTAAATGAATGGATCAAAAAACTATGGTACATTTACACAATGGAATTCTATGCCGCAGAAAGAAAGAAGGACCTCCTACCCTATGCAACATCATGGATGCAA
>PVIA01010365.1:0-52400 GCA_004024845.1 Tonatia bakeri | reverse complement strand
TAATTACATTAGCTAAGGTAAAAATGAAGGAGAGAATTCTAGAAGCAGCAAGAGACAAGGAGACAGTAACCTACAAAGGAGTTCCCATCAGACTGTCAGCTGATTTCTCAAAAGAAACCTTACAGGCAAGAAGGGGCTGGAAAGAAGTATTCCAAGTCTTGAAAAGCAAGCACCTACATCCAAGATTGCTCTATCCAGCAAAGCTTTCATTTAGAATGGAAGGGCAGATAAAGTGCTTCTCAGACAAAGCCAAGTTAAAACAGTTCATCATCACCAAGCCCTTACTATATGAAATGTTAAAGGGACTTACCTAAGAAAAAGAAGATTAAAAATGTGAACAGTATAAAAAAAGTCATCAAATGGAGGGTTAGCAACAGGGAAGTGGGAGGGGAAAAAGATATAGAGAATAAGTAGCAAAGACAGTAGGTAGAAAATAGACAGGGAGAAGGTAAGAATAGTATGGGACATGTAGACACTAAAGAACTTATGACACATGGACATGAACTAAAGGGGGGAATGTGGGTGGGAGGGGATGGGCAGGGTGGTGGGGAGTGAAGGGGGAAAATGGGCCAACTGTAATAGCATAATCAATAAAATAAAGAATTAAAAAAAAAAGATACCTTAAGGGATCTTTGGGATAATTTAAGTGTAATAATATTCACATTATAGGGGTCTGAGAAGGAGAAGAAAGACAGAGACAGGAGAAGAAAAATTTATTTCAGGAAATTATGGCTGAAAATTTTCTAATCAGGGGAATGAAACACACATCCAAGTCCAGGAAGTTCAAAGAGTCCCAAAGATGATGAACCCAATGAAATCCACACCAAAACACACTATAATCAAAATGGTAAAAGCTAAAAAAACAGAGAATCTTAAAAGTAGCAAGAGATAACATGTTACATAAAAGGGAAACTTCATTAGGCTATCAGACTTTTTAGCAGAAACTTTGCAGGCCAGAAGGGAGTGGCAGGACGTATTTGAAGTATATGAAAAACTTCAAACCAACAGTTCTCTACATAGCAAGATGATCATTAAGAATTGAGGAAGAGATTAAGTTTTCCAGACTAGCAAAAGCTAAAGGAGTTAATCACAGCTAAACTGGACTTATAAGAAACATTAATGGGACTTCTTTAAACTGAAAAGAAATGGGACTAATTAATAACAAGGAAACATATAAAATTTAAAATCTCAGTGGTAGGGGGAAACATATATAGTAATGGTAGTGAATCAATCACTTACAAAGTATGAAGATTTAAAGACAAAAGTAGTAAAATTAAAACTAGTTAGAGGATGCATAAAATAAAAAGGTAAACTGTCACATCAAAAAACGTAATATGTGGTGGGTGGGTAAGTGGGAGTAAAAATGTAAATTTTTGGAATGTGTTCAAATCCAAGTTGACATCAACTTAAACTGTTATATACATGGGATGTTAAAGGATCACACACCATGACCGAGTTGGATTTATTCCAGAGATGCAAGGATGGTTCAACATCTGCAGATCAATCAATGTGATACACCACATTAACAAAATGGAGGATAGCCCTGGCTGGTGTGGCTCAGTGGATTGAGCACCAGCCTGCAAACCAAAGGGTTGCTGGTTCAATTCCCAGTCAGGATACATGCCTAAGTTGTGGGCCACATGAGAAGTGACCACACATTGATATTTCTCTCCCTCTCTTTCTCCCTCCCTTCCCCTCTCTCTAAAAATAAATAATCTTAAAAAAAAATGAAGAATAAAACCCTATGACCATCTCAATAGATACAGAAAAGGCATTTGACACTTCAACATCTAATATGATAAAAAAAAAATCTCAATAAAGTGTGTACAGAGGAAATGTACCTCAATATAATGAAGGCTATCTATAACAACCCATAGCTAACACCACACTCAATGGTGAAAAAACTGAAAGCGTTTCCTCTAAGATAAGGAACAAGATAAGGATGCCCACTCTCACTACTTTTATTCAACATAGTATTGAAAGACCTAGCCAGAAAAAATAAGGCAGGAATAAGAATTAAAGGGCATCCACCCCTGGCCGGTGTGGCTCAGTGGATTGAGTGCCAGTCTTTGAACCAAAGGGTTGCCGGTTCAATTCCCAGTCAGGGCATACACTTAGGTTGTGGGCTGGGTGCCCAGTAGGGGGCATGGGAGAGGCAACCACACATTGATGTTTCTCTCCCTCTCTTTCTCCCTCCCTTCTTCTCTCTCTAAAAGTAAATAAAATCTTTAAAGAAAAAGAATTAAAAGGCATCCAAATCAGAAAGGAAGAAGTAAAATTACTGGTTTGTCAATTACATGATACTATATATGGGAGTGGCCAAAAGTAGGTTTGTAGTTGTTCATATTGAAAATAATACAATAATTAATACCTAATAATAGAGCAGTAAACTCTATGTTTCATGTACTCATAACTGTAAACCTACTTTTGCCAACCCCTGTATAGAAAATCCCAAAGATTCAACCAAAAAGCTGTTAGAATTAATAAATGAATTCAGTAAAGTTGCAGGCTACAAAACTAATATATAAAAATCTGTGGTGTTTCTATTCACCAGCCTTGAACTGTAAGAGAAATTAGGAAACACTCTCACTGATCATGGCAGCCCTAGAAAAATAATACATGCAGTTTATTATATGTCAATTACGCCTCAACAAAGCTGTTCTTAAAAACCCAGTAGGCAAAAGTAATCTGTCTGCTACTCTGATTTCATCATCCTCTGTCTCATTCTACCTTTTACTTCCTATGTTCCTTTGAGCACGCTAAACCTGCTCTGGCGACAGGGCTTTTGCCTTTATTGTTTATTATGAAGAGCTCTTCCACCAGATCTCCAAATGGCTTCCTCCTCATCTCAGCTTTTAAAATTGCTTCCTCAGAACAGCCTTCCTTGACCATTAATCTGCCTCTCCCATTTTTTTATCCCACTATCTCATTCTTTCTTCATAGTGCTTATAACTTTCTGACATTATATTATTTGTTTACATATTTATTCTGTTTCTCCCCTTTCAACTAGAATGTAAGCACCATAAATGGAGGAGCTTACCTGTATTGGTAAGACCAGCCAATTTCATATATTAGATGTTCAATAAATATTTATTGAATGCATAAGTAAGTGGAAATACTGGTGCTATTTCCAGAGTTTATAATCAGATACAAGGAGAGGCTAACTGCTCTAATGTTTTATAGATGACTACAGGAAAGCCCTACTAAAATAAAAGTTTCCTAACATCCCTTTTATTGAATTAAAATTTTAACTCATTTTCAAAGGAAAAATAAAAGCCTCAATTTTCAATTAGCTAAACAGAGAAATTGCATTGGTTATGAATGAGACTTGTTAATATTTTACCCTCCTCAAAGAGTGAGTGTTCTAGCTGGCAAGATGCTCCACTTCCATGAAATTCTAAAATCCTCTGCAATAGATATGTTTTTAAAACTCAGTTTATCCCTCTGAAGTTTGCATTATCCCTCTGAAGTCTGCACATTAGAATAGTCTGCCATTTGAAACAAAATCATTTATTAAACTCCTTTCGATTTTTTCTTAAATACAGACAATTGATAGAAGAAGTTCTGGGCCTAATGTGCATATTTATCCCTGTATTATCTTGAAGCTCCCAAGTAGAGAGACAAAGCTAATATTTATAAAAACTATGTCAATTTACTTCTCTTTTTTGGTAACATGTTAAGCCCCCAATATGCCACATTTATATGAATTGACAAAAGCTTTCACCATTTCAAAACATTTTTAAGTTAAGCTCATATATAAATGTTACTAGGGGTTGCTAACATCTTCTGTAATAAAATTCATAGTGTTATAAAAGTATTCTTTTCTGTATATCAAAACTTATTTATCCCTCAGTACAATATATTATTCACTCTATTTTTGTTACTGTATGTAACCTCTTGGTAATTAGACATTATTTCACTGTTGAATAATATGAGCAGTATTAACTGTACTCACAGTAACACACGCAATCACTTCTCGGGAACTAATCAACACTGTTATTAATCTCACCAAAAATTATTTTAACTTGCCACATCTTTGTTTAGCACACCTTTTATTTTAAAAGAATCACAGTATTGCTATATGTAAAAATCAATAAAGAATTCCCCTGTTGCGAGAGTCTGATTATTTTAAAAGGCGAGTTCACCTGAAATTTTGTATTTAGAGGTGTGATTACTGATCACCTGATTTTAAAATGTTGTCTTCTGGGACATCTTCTAACAAAAGATTTCTCAAACATGCCAGAGTGGGGGTAGCTTATGTCAACTGAGTCTCCCTGAACCAAGAAAGACAATTTCACGGTGGCCAGAACGGAGCCCGAGGATTGCACCACGTGGTTAACCTGGTCATTTCACCTTTGTTGCTGAAATGCCATTTCAGACTTGTCTAAACAACATAGACTTGGCACTTGAGAATATGCAATTCTCTTGTGAATTGTGAAGAGTGGTTAATTTGTACTTCAAAAAGCTTGAAATCCGGTTCCACCACTTCTTCTGTGCCTTTAGTGTTCTCCCTCTGAGCCCTAGTTTGCTTATCTGTACAATGGGGATAAATGCTACTTCACTGGGGTTTGGCAGGTATTAAGTGGAGTAGTAGACAATAAGCCACTTTCTACACTATAGAGCCTTACATTCTTTTATAAAAAAGAATTCTGTAAGCAAATTAATCTGTGCTAGCCAAAAAATAATACACTAATAAGGTAGCTAAGTTCCTTCACTACATGTGTGTGAAAACTGAAATAAAAGAAGCTAGACACAAAAGATCCTATGTGGTATGATTCCATGTATGTGAAATACACGGCACAGGAAAGCCCACAGAGCTGGAAATATTGGGGACGGGGGAAGTGGGAAATAGGGAAGAACAACTCACTGAGCACAGGGTTTCCTCTGGGAGTGAGGAAAAGGATTTGGCACTAGGTAAAGGCAGTGCTTGTGCCACATTGTAACCGTGTTAAATACCAGAAAATTCTTCACTTTAAAGTGCTTAATTTTATTATGTAAGTTTCACCTAACTTTAAAAAATGACAATTGACAGCTTATACAAAAATAGCAAACAATGTATTGTGGGATTTATAACATATGTAGAAATTAACTGTATGTCAAGAATAGAACAAAGGACAGAAATGAGAAATGAAAATATATTTCTGTATGGTTTTTATACCATATGTAAAGTACTATGATAGCATTTGAGGGTAAACTATGATAAATTAAAGATGTATATTGCAAATCCTAGAACAACCACTAAAAATGAAAGTATAGCTAAAAAGCCCATAGTATCAAAAGAATGAGAAGATACAGACTGGGAGAAAATATTTGTAAAACACCTATCAGATAATGGATTGTTATCCAAAATATACAAAAAACTCTTTAAACCTGACAATACAAAACTAATCTGAATTTAAGAATGGACATGGCCTGAACAGACATCTCACCAAAGAAGATATCCAAATGGCAAATAAGTGTCTGAAAAGATGGTTTACATCATGTCATCAGGGAAATGCAAGTTAAAACCATAAGATACCACTACACACCTATTAGAATGACCCAAATCCAGAACCCTGACAACACCAAATTCCAGTGTGGAGCAATAGAAATTCCTGGTGAGAATGTAAAATGCCATAACCATTTTGGAAGATAGTCTGGCAACTTCTTTTAAAACAAAACATACAATTACCATACAATCCAGCAAATTGTGCTTCTTGGTCTTTACCCAAAGAAGTTGAAAATTTAGGTGCACAAAAGCAAACACACAAACAAAAAAACCACCCTGCACTTGAGTGTTTATAGCAGCTTTATTCAGGATTGCCAAAACTTGAAAACAACCAAATACCCTTCAGGAGGTGAATGGATAAATAAATTGTGGTATAACCAGATAATGGAATATTATTTAGTGCTAAAAAGAAGTGAACTATGAAATCACAAAAGACATGGGGGAACCTTAAATGATTCCAACTAAATGACAACCTTGAAAAGATAAAACTACTGAAACATTAAAAGTTAACAATAAAAATCTAAAAACCTGATTTAAGAATGGACAAAAGACCTGAATAGACACCTCACCAAAGAAGACAGACAGATGGCAAATAAGCATCAGTGGATTCCAGGGGTTGGGAGGAAGGAGGGATGAGTGGCAGAGCACACAGGCAGTGAAAACATTCTGTGTGCTACACTAGTAGATACGTGTCATTAAACATTTGTCACAATCCATAGAATGCACACCACCAAGAGTGAGCCCTAAGTCACCACGGGCTTTAGGTGACAATGACGCTCTGAGAAAGCCTCATTGGCTGCAACATTACACCACTCAGGTGCTACATGTGAACAGAAAGGGGGGCTGTGCGTATGGGGACATGTGCATGGGAGATCTCTAGGCCTTCCATTCAACTGCACTGTGCACCTAAAACTACTGAAAAAATAAAGCCTATTAATTTTTAAAAAGCCAATTGTGAAGATAAAATGAATCGCACCAATATTGAAGTAATCCAAAAGAAAATACAGAGAAAAAAGGAGACAACAGATAAACCAAATAAAAAGTGTGGCAAGATGAAAAACTTAAACCTAAGCATATTAAATGTAAGTGATTTAAACAGTCAAGTTATAAAGCAAAGATGATCAGATTAGATAAAAATCAAGACTGACAACATTCTGTCTCCAAGTAACCTACTTTACACAGAGAGACGTGGATAGAAAATGCAAACATTAGTTAAAAGCAAGTAGTAATATCTAGGATCACACTTTTTGTGAAATAACTGGGGAAAGGTGAGATGTCCACTCTCAGTATTTGTATGAAGCTTTGTACTGGACATACTAGCCCATGCAATAAGGCAATGAAAAGAAATAATAATCCAATAAGCTATGTTCTTAATGTAGCTGATAAATACAATATTTAAAAACCTCATAAAAAGAGCAAGAAATGAAATTTTATTTATCTGTAGATGACACAATCTTACACAGAAATTCTAAGAAATCCATAAACATGCTTCTGAAACCGAATTTATCAAGGTTATGGGACACAAACTGACAAGACAGAAATCTCACCTCCCCAGACATCATCATCATCTTCTCCCTGCCACAGGGCATCTGGAGGACCCAGCCAGGCCACACTCATGCACCCTTTCTGTATCCTGGGTGCCACAGATGGGTGCTGTCAGAGGGCCATCCTTGGCCTGCGAGCTAAAACCTGCCTCAGCTCCCTGACACCATCCAGAGGCCTCCATAACAGATGTAGATTTCCGCAAGGCACAGAGCACTCAGTCAATGCAGCTTCCTTGACTTAATTATATATGGCACCAGCAGACCAATGCTCCTTGCCAATCTGCCTGTTCATAGACTCTGGCCACCTATTACTGGCCAGAGCTGCTCCGAAGTAGCCCTCATGTGTCCATTTGTTGAAACTGCAGCCTCCAAGTTCACCAGTTTTCAAAGAACCAGGGACAGGCAGGTGGGTAGTGATAATGGCTACTGCAGGCACTAGTCTGGCAACATGGGATCTGCTCACATTCCCAGCACAGGAAAGAGACTTCTAAAGATAGTGAGTCCACTGGGCCAATTGGGAAGTAAGGCACTTCAAGAGTACAGGTCCTCCTTTTTTACTGTCCCTGTTAAATTTTCATCTTCATTAGTGAATCAAATTCATTAAAACCCACAGAAAGCCCACCTATCACAGGCATTCATAACATTGATTTTATCAATAAAAATGAGAGCTAATGATCACTAGTATTTGCTTTATGCTAATAATATCTATTAACCTTTCAAAATGTCTATTAACTCGTTTTCTCTAGTTACAATCACTACCATTTTACAAACCAGAAAACTAAACCACAGAGATGTTACTCAGAACTTGAAAGGCAGAACTAAAGATCCAAACTCAGTTGGCCAAACAAACCCCATACTTTCAACTGACACATCCTACCTGTGGTCTGGCCTAAAGAATTCGTTTTGACTTAATTATACATGATAATTCAATTTGTGATTTAGCTGATAAACAACATACAAAAATCTCAGATACTATTATAAAGGCTAGAGAACCTTTAATGAAATAGCTATTAATTTCATATAAGCTGAGAGAAGATTCAACACTATGAACAATATTGTTGGTAAAAAGAGAAATTTTCTACTTATGAAACTAGGTCATTTCATGACTATCAATTCACTGGGAAAGTCATTAAAAAAAATTGATGCATTTCCCTTTCACAAATCATAGTTCAGACAGAAGCTCCTTTTGACTATAGATAGCAACATCAAGCAAATAACAGCAATAATAGTTTTTAGTTAAAGGATAATTTGAAAATTATTGGAACAATTAAATGATCTACACTGCAATTTATATCACAGCAGTTTTATAAGAATGTTTAATTTGTAAAATGTATTTTATTATATAACATATTTTAACTTTTTTATACATAATGATTTATACATTTATACCAGTGAATCCATATTTTGCTATCACTCCTAGACAACTTCTATTTAAAATTTTAATGTGTACCTATAGGTCCATGAGTTTCAAATTAATAATTCAACCTATACAAATAAAAGCACGAATATGAGCACTGTTCATAGTGCAAAAAACTGGAAACAAAGAGAATTCCCACTGTATCAGTTAAGATAAAGTATGTTATGCCAACAATAACAACCCCAAATTCTCAGGGGCTGAACACCACAAAGTCTTATTTCTTAGTCATACTATATGACAATAATGGGTTAATAGGGGAACTTTATTCGACATAATTTTCACTCACGGACCAAAGATGATAGAGACTGCATCATCTGTAACAGCACAAATTACTGCAGCAGGATGAAGAGTGTGATAGAGGCTCTCGCGCTCTTCACCAAAAACTCTGGTACAAAAGCAGTTAACGCACATCACGTCTACCTAAAATCCATTGGCCAGAACTTACCATACGACCTCACCAAGGCAGGAGGGGAAGTGCAATTTTCTCATGTGCCCAAAAGAAGAACTGGATATAGATGACCATAAAGGTCTCTATCACACTCTAATAGATAAATAGCTATGCTATGGTATACCCATGAACTATTACACAGCCATTTAAATGAATGAATTGGAACTACACCTTGTTTTGAGAGATTTCTATGAGATACTGAGTAAAGGAAAACTCTGAAAAATATACATAGTATCCCATTTTTAAAAATTAACCATGACCAGGGAAATCTGTGTATTTGCATGCATATACAAAAGTATAACTAACTAAATACATTATATCTTTATCTATCTGTCATGGAGAAAAATAGGAAAGGATATACCCTAGGTTCTTCTCAAAGGTTACCTGGGAGAGGGGAACTTGACAGAGAGGGATTCTGGCATGGGTGGTGAGGAGGAGAGCAGAGTGGGCAAGGGAGAAAGCACAAGGGAAAAAAAGAGGACACTAAGAGTTTACAAGATTATATTCACCCATTATGTAAATTATGTATATGCATACAGAATTTAAGTCATTTTAAAAACTATCCTTTCTTTTTAATTTTGATCGCTTTTATATGCCTCAAGTTACTGATCTGTTGAAATTAAATGATATTTTCCATTCCCTCAAGCTCTAAATTCTATGATTTCATAACTTAAATAATGTTGAGTCTTACCTGTCTCCTCTTTGTCATTTCCTATTTGTAATCCACAATTGTCCTGCCTTGATTAAAGTTCCTGATGTACTACTACCGCCTGTGGACTATTAATTATAAGGAATTCACATTGCCTGAATTATGAATAATTTATTTCTAACCTTTATATCAACCAAAGCAACTTGCTCTTTGACATCATTAATTTTTACATTTTCATGAAGTAGGAGACATTTTAGAAGTACAGTGATAAAGTTACGGATATTTTTCCTAGGACAGGTATTAGATCTAATCTAAAAGTGTGGAACTTAAACTTTCAGCCTAAGTAATTTTCCCATCTCTCTTCTGGACTACTTCAATAACTTCAAATATGCTATTGGCTCCCAAATTTATACGACTGCACTGGACCTGTCTCCAGGCCAACTCACCATCTCTATTTGGAAGTCCAACAGGCATTTCCAACCTAACATGTCTGAAACTGCAGCTCAGGCAAAAAATGTTGAACCCATCCTTGGTCCTTTCTCTCTCTTATCACATCCCACATCTGACCTCCAAAATAAATTCAGAAGTTGACCCCTTCCTCTCTTGCTGCTCTCACCCTCAGTCAGGTCACTAACATCTCTCCTATGCATTAAATCTGTCTGCTGTTTTAGCCTTTGGTCCCCTTTTCAAATGTTTTCAATATTGTGGTCAGAAAGATCCAGATGCTGAAACATGAATGAGTTAGATTTTCTTTGCTCAAAAAAATCTAATTTCACATTTTATCCAGAGTAAAAGCCAAAACTCTTAATGTGGCCTGTAAGTGCTACATAATCTGCTCTCCCACACTCCCCACCCTATTAAGTATCAAGCCTTTCCCCTTCTACTCTCCCTTTCGAACACTCTCCTCCAGCCATGGGGGCTCCTTGCTGCTTCCCAGCTATGCTAGGTGCACTCCCAGGTGTGCAAATGTAATTGACATTATATTATGTTAAAAAACGTCTCTGGGCCTCTGTATTTCCTATTTCTTTTGCTAATAATGTGTTCCCCCAGGTAGCCACAGGCTTACTTGTTATTCAACTGTCATTTCAGTGAGGGCCACCCCACATAAAATATCACCCCCCTTCATACTCCCTAGTACTTACCCTTCCCTATTTTATTTCTACTTAGCAATTACCATTAACTAGTATATGTTTTCTTATTTATTTTGTTCATTGTCTATTTGCCTCCTTATAATGTAAGCTCTGGAAGAACAGAGGGTTTATTTTTGTTTGGTTCACTATTATATCACAATATCTACAATCGTACTTGACCCTTAGTAGACACTCCATAAATATTTGCTTAATGGATGTTGAACAAATGAAGTAATTTAGGAAGTCAAACTGGTATAGCCCTTTTTCCAGAAACTAAAAAAACACTGTCAACTTTATAACTAGGTAAAGCTGCTTCAGAACTGTATGTAGAATTTGGCTAAAATAAGCTTGAGATTTTAAAAATAAAATTATCAAAATTGTGATGATTTGCTGTCTAGATGACCTCATAGAATCAAGAAGAAGCATTTATTGGCATCCAAAATATTTTAATAGTAAATAACTAAGAGTAAATTTCAATAATCTGTTCTTAGCATTCAATGGCTAACTTTACAATTTGAAAACTTAGCCAAAACAGTTTTCATGAATACAAGAAAATCAAAATATAATCATCTAATTATCTGAATACAATTACAAGTTTTCAGATAACATGTGGTTATTTCACATTTAGACCAAAGTATAAAAATACAAAGCAAGATAAGTAATTTATGCAAATATCACAGTCTCAGTTTCAGAAAAAGTTTGGCTCTTTATAATCTAAGAAAAAATTAACTATAAATTTTATGTTATTGGCCTCCTTAATCACACTGATTTTCTGAAATTAAACAAATAGACTTTCTGCTTCCTTTAGTTTTTTTTTCCTATCCATTTTAGCAATTACAGCCCAACGGTCATCCCGCATTTTCCTCATAGCTCCGAACTTCAGCGTAGATCCAAGGGTTGTTAGAGATGAAGGGGTCTGAATATGAAATAAAACCATAGGATGTTTAATAAAAAAATAAAGTCCAGCTTTTGAAATTTGCTCTCTGATATAAATTTCTAAGTTACCTTTTTTGGTGTTTTGACATAAAAATGTGAAGCTGTTGCATAATTATTCTTGGATATGTTTTTCAATGTCTCTTCCTCTGAAACCATGCTCTTAAAGAAAAATACAAAAATATAATTTGGGGGATGCCATAATTAATACTACATTATTTAAAAATGTCTATATACCATATATGAAGAGGAGGAAGCAAAGGAGGAGGGAGAAAGAAAGGAAGGAGAAGAGAGAAGAAAAAAGACTGAAGAAAGAAGGCTATGACAAAATAACTTCAATCTGCCAAAGACCTAGATTTTGATTCCATTAACTATATTCCTAAAAAGTAATGTGAAATACAAGGTGTGTATCGACAGTAATTTCCTACTAATTTCTATTTCAGTTTCAGAGTCTTTATATGATCAACTTCTCCTCCCCTTACCCCCAAACTACTTACTCAAATTCACACTTAAGCCCTATACAAAAAGAATTTATAATCATATAAAATTAAAATATCAATTGTCGATTTATGAGAATTATAATCCTGCCAAATAATAATAGCTAACACATATTTAGCACTTTCTTTATGTCAGGCACTGTTTTAAGCACTTTGCATATTTTAATTAGTTTTTTAAGATTTTATATCTCTTTAGAGAGAGGGGAAGGGAGAAAGAAAGGGGGTAGAAAAATATCAATGTGTGGTTGCCTTTAGCACACCCCCTACTGGGGACTTGGCCCACAACTCAGGCATGTGCCCTGACTGGGAACTGAACCTGCAACCCTTTGGTTTGTCGGCCAGCACTCAACCCACTGAGCCACACCAGCCAGCACCTTTAATTAGTTTTAATACAATAATTTTGTGAAGTAGATATACTATTATCCTCATTTTAACAAGGAGGAACTGAGATGCACAAATATTAAGTAACTTGCTCAAGACTATATAGCTAGCAAGAGGTGGAACCAGATAGGTTGGCTCCAGAATTCATTTTCTTAATGAAAAGCTACATAAATTTAGTCTAAGTAAGCAATCAGTTCATATTATCTTTCCCTGCTCATTAAAGTTATGTTTAACAAAAAATTCAAAGGTTTCATAAATGAAAATATTCATGTTTTCATGAATTCCAAGATTTTAGCAGAACACAGTAAAGAGCCACCTTTTCACATGTGTTCAAACCAGTACGTACAAACTGACCAGCTGAGAAAAGAGGAATTATTTTTAAAGTATGTTGCAAACTCATTAAAATTTTGCTTAGTGCACAGTAGCTGTTCATTACAGACTGCCCATATGAAAATAATAAATTAACCCAATTTAGAACAAAACCTTCTCTGTCCTTACAGCTCTGCTGCAGTTATCCTCGCATGTTCTTACAGCCATCTGTGTATCTTCTTTGGAGAAATGCCTAATCAAGTTCTTCTCCCATTTTTGAATTTGGTTGGTTGTTTTTTGTCATTGAGCTATAGCATGGCAGTTCCTTATGTATTCTGGATATTAACCCATTGTCAGGTGCAAGATTAGCAAATGTTTTCTCCTATTCTTTAGTTTGTCTTTTCAGTTGTTTTAATATTGGTGTCCTCTAATGCATAAAAGTTGTTAATTTTGATGAAGTCCAATTTATCTATTTTTTTCTTTCTTGTCTGTGCTTTTTGGTGTTATATCCATGAAGTCACTGCCAAATTCAATGTCATTTAGATCTTCCCAATGCTTTCCTCTAAGAGTTTCTGAGTTTTAGCCCTTAAGTTTAGGTCTGATTCATTTTGAGTCAATTTTTGTGTATGGCATAAGGTAACAGCCCATCTTCACTCTTTTGCATACAGATTCCATAGCATCATGTGTTGAAAAAACACTGTCCTTTCCCCATTGAGTGCTCTTGGTACTCTTGTCAAAAAATCAATTGAGTATACATGTGAGGATTTATTTCTGGGCTATATTATCATGTTAGTCTATATCTGTCCTTATGACAGTACTATACTCTTTTAATTACTAGCTTTGTAGTAAGTGTCAAAGTCAAGAACTGTTGAGTCCTCCATCATATTTCAAGATTGTATATGAATTGCAATTCTACATGAATCTGAGTATCAGATTTACCATTTCTGCCAAAAACACTTGGAATTTTGATAGGGATTATATTAAATCTGTGGACTGCTTTGGTAGGATAGACATCTTAACAACTATAGATTTTCCTATCCATAAACACAGAATTTCTTCTATTTTTTAGATGTTCTTTAATTTCCTTCAACAATGTTTTATAATTTTCAATGTATAAGTCTTTCACTTTCTTAGTTAGATTTGTTCCTAAATTTGTTTTTGTATTTAAGATGGTATTTATTATAAGTGGAATTGTTTTCTTAATTTCCTTCTGGGTTATCTATATTGCTGGTATACGGAAACATACTGATTTTCCTGTGCTAATCTTACACCTTCCAATATCAAAGGATTCACTTTTTTGCTCTAGAAGCTTTCCTGTGGAGTCTTTGGGATTTTCCGTGTATAAATAGGATCATGTCATCTGCAAAGTAGAAATAGTTTTACCTTTGTTTTTAATTTGCGTGACTTTTTCTTTCTTTCTTTCCTTCCCTCCTTCCTTTCCCATTGTCCATTTTTGTTTGTTTTTGTCCAATAGCCTAATAGCTCTGGCTAAAACTTTTAGTGCAGTTTGACTAGCAGTGGGGAAAGCTGGCTTCTTTGTCTCATTCTTAATCTCAGGGGAAAGCTCACAGTGTTTCACCACTGAGTATGATGTTGGCTTTGGATTTCCCAAGTACACTTGATCATATTCTGAAATTTTCCCTCTATTCCCAACTTTATGAGTTTTTATCATGAAAGAATATTGGATGTCGTAAAAGAAATGCCTTTTCTGTATCAATTGAGATGACCATGTGGGCTTTTTTTCTTTTTTCTATTAATGTGATGTATTATGTTGGGTTTTCTTAATCCTCACATGAGGATATGTGTTTTGTTTGTTTTAGAGAGAGAGGAAAGTGGGGGAGAAAGAGAGAGAAACATCCATCAGTTGCCTCCCATCTGCATCCTGACCAGAGATCAAGCCTGTCACCCAGAATGCACCCTGACCAGGGGTCAAACACACAACCTTTTGGTGTATAGCAGGGGTGTCGAACTCATTTTCACCAGGGGCCGCATCAGTTCTCGTGGTTGCCTTCAAAGGGCCAAATGTAATTTCAGCTCCTTAACAGTTAAGGAGTAGTTACATTTACACAGTCCTAAAGTTATTTCGGCCCTTGGAAGGCAACCGCAAGGCTGCTGCGGCCCCTGGTGAAGATGAGTGTGACACCCCCGGTGTACATGAGCATGCTCCAACCAACTGAGCTGCCAGGCCAGGGCTACAATGATTTTTTAATATTGAATCACCCTGGCACTTCTTTGCTACATACCACTTGTTCATGGGTAATAGTTCTTTTAATACACTGCTGGATTTGATTTGCTAACATTTTGTTGAGGATTTTTATATCTATATTCATAAAGGATAATGACCTGTAATTTTCTTTTCCTGTGATGTCTTTACCTGGCTTTGGTATCAAGGTAATGCTAGTCTCAAAGAATGAGTTAAAAGTATTCTCTTTTCAATTTTTTGGCAGAGTTTGAGAAGGACAGTGTTAAGTCTTTAAATGTTTAGTAGAATCTATCAATAAAGCCTTTTGGTCAGTAACTTCTCTTTCTTGAGAGGTTTTTTGATTACTAGCTCAAATGTTTTATCATTAATAACTTCAAGTGATAATTATAACCAATAAAACCCATTATGAATTACCTTTTTATTCTATTTTAAACAACTGTAGGGAATTATACAATACTATACTTATTATGTCATTATCCTTTCAAAAATGAAATCAAATTATGAGCCATCCTGACTCTCAGCTAGTCAGCTAAGAAAACTGGCCTAAATGTACACTGCTAGAAACACGACAATGTCTACTTCTAGAGCTCGTGCTCTAATTCCCATTACATTTTTATGTGCCTCGACTTCAGTTTGAACCGGCAGTTCTTATGTACAATGACTTACATAGGCTATGGAGCCCGACTGTCAGTGTTCCAGTGCCCACTCCATGCCTTATTAGGTATGTGATCCTGGGCAAGGTGCTTGTATGATTTAGGATGAGAATAGCAACATCATCTCTATCTCTAGAACAAGAGATTGTTCTAAGAGATAACTGAAGCAATCGGTGTAAAGTACCTACGACAGTGCCTGGTTCACAGTTTTAATCATTATCTATAAAACAAACAGGTACTAGAGTAAGGAGTCTGTAAGTTAACTTCAATAATTAGGGCCTTCAATGTCAACTACTCATTATTCCAAAACAAATTAAAATAGAGGGTTGTAAAACAGTAGAAAAGCTTGAAGGACCTCAGAGTTATGATTGGGAATAATATAACTGTTACTTTCAGTTAAGAATCTTTGGTACATTCTTCCATTGGTGTGAGCAAGTTTATCTATTTTTAAATTAAATAAATATAAGTTTAATTATTCTCAGATCATTATTATGCCTTTAGAAAATATTGGTATGTGTGAATACACTTATGGTAGGAAATTACTTCCTATCATAAACTGCTAGGAGAAAACATAAACTGCTAGGAGAAATAACCTCCTTAAACAGGCCATCTTTAATACATTAGTGCCTTAAAAACGATAATGTTATAGTTGTCAACCAATACTGTGATACTGATTTCAACAAATAAGTGGTGTAAAATGAAGGAAAGTGTATTATATGCAAAATCAAGAGGATCCCTGAATAACAAATTTGGCTACAGCAATATTAAAAATATTCACCTGACCTTTTCTTTTAAAAAAAAAAAAACTAGAAAAAATATGGCAAAAGCTCCTTTATAACACTCTGCTGAAAAACAATATGGTTAATTATCTCATATGCCAACCAGATCGTATCAAGTATTTCAAAATGTCATGTTTTCTGACATTTAGAGAAACTGTTTAAATCTTAATTTCTTTAAAATGCTGTAAAAGCAAAAGGTTCTGTTATAGTAGAGATGCACTATATTTCAGGATAGCATTGACAGATACTATGAACACATACATATATATCAAGAAATAAAGTAAACAATAATGTAAACAAATAATAAATACTGATTATTTGCAATGTGTTTACCAAAAGGTCAGCAGATTCTGAACTATCTGAATTAACATCAAACTCAAAGACCATTTTTCTCTTTTTAGGACTTTCTTCAGTGGGTACATTCTTGTTTTCTCTTTGCTGAATTCTTTGTTTTGTTGGTGTCTTCACAGTATACGCCTATCCAAAAAGAAAAAACAATACATTATCCCATCAAATAAAACATTAACAAAGGCAAGATGATTATTTAGTAATCAACAATTCTATTATTATTGGCATGTATATGAAGTATAAATTTTGGATAAGAATTTAATTCAGCTCTGGCTGCTATGGCTCAGTGAACTGAGTGCTGGCTTGAGAACCAAAAGGTCACAGGCTCGATTCCCAGTCAAGGCACATGCCTGGATTGTAGACCAGGTCCCCAGTAGGGGGCACATGAGAGGCAACCACACATTGATGTTTCTCTCCCTCTTTTTCTCCTTCCCTTCTCCGCTGTCTATAAATAAATAAATAAATAAATAAATACTATCCCTAAAGAAGCCTCATTATTGGACTTCCTAGGAAAAAGTTTAAATCAACTATTTTAAATGTCCAAAGAACTAAATAAAATTATGTCTAAAGAACTAAATGAAAGTATGAAAACAATGTCTAATCAAATAGAATATCAATAAAGAGATATAAATTATTTTTAAAATAACTGAATAGAAATTCTGGAGTTGAAAACACAATAACTAAAGTAATAAATTCACTAGAAAGGCTCCACATCAAATCTGAGCTGGTAGACGGCAGAATCCATGAACCAGAAGTTACAGTGGAACCTTGGTTCTCAAACTTAATTTGTTCCAGAAGGCTGTTTGAGAGCTGAATTGTTCTAGATGGGAGATATTCGAGACTGAGGCTTAACTATATCAGCATGAAAGGGTTATTGGGCCAACAACTGAAGTTTTATTTGATAATCAGGACATTTTTTCTGTGAACAACTTAGTTGAAAACCAAATTGTTCAAGATGGGAGACATTCAAGAACTGAGATTTGACTGCAGTTCAACTGATATCCACTCAGAGGACCAGAAAGAAGAATGAAGAAAAACGAACAGGGCATTAGAGACCTGTGGAACACCATCAAGTATACCAATATACACATAATGGGTGTCTCAGGATGCGAGTAGAAAGGACAGAAGGAATATTTTTTTAAATAATGGCTGAAAACCTCCCAAATTTGATGAAAACATTAATCTGCACATCTAAGAAACTCAACAAACTCCAAGGAGACTAAACTCAAAGATAACCACACCCTGACACATCATATTAAAACTGTCAAGAGACAAAGAAAAACTTGAAAGCAGCAAGAGATAAGTGACTCATCACATACAAGGGATCCTCAGTAATATTAACTACTTATTTCTCATCAGAAACCACAGAATCCAAAAAGCTAAGGTTGACATATCCAAAATGCTTAAAGAAAAGCAACTGTTACCAAGTAATCCTATCCAGAAAAACTATCCTTCAAAAATAAAGGACAAATTAAGATATTCCTAAATAAACAAAAACCGGTGAATTTATCACTAGTGGACCTCACCTACAGAAATACTAAAGGAAGTCCTTCAGGCTTAAGTAAAAGAACTCAACACAAATGAAAAAGAAAAATAAAGAGCACCTATAAAGGAAACTGTACAGGTAATTATTAAAGATAATATAAAGTTATTTTTGTTTGTAATCTTTTCCTATCTAATTTAAAACACAGACATATAAATAAAGCAATAATCATGATACTGTCTCAATGGGCTCAAAATGTATAAATATGTGATTTGTATGAAAACGACAGCACACAAGAGAAAGAATAAAGATAAACTGGGGCAAAGTTTTTGTGTACCACTGAAATTACACTGGTATTAATTCAAGATCATCGTGTTAGGGTGTCAACTGTAATTCTCAGGTAATCACTAAGAAAATAATTCAAACAATATAGTAAAAAACAAGACAATTAAAATGATATACTAGAAAATACCTAGTTAAACACTAAAGAAGGCAGTAATGGAGGTATACCTAAATAAAAAGACAAGACACATAGAAAATTACAAAATAAAATGATAGGCATAAGTTTGATCTTATTAGTAATCATAATAAATGTCAATTAAACACTCCAATCAAAATCTAGAGATGTTCAGAATGAATGATGAAAAAAAAACAAATTCTAACTATGTGCTGTTCACAAAATAATAAACTTTAGAATCAATACACAGATAAGTTACAAGTAAAAGGGTGGTAAAACTTTAACCATGCAAACAGTAAACAAAAGAGAACTGGAGTGGCTATCCTAATATCAGATAAAATAAACTTAAAAAATGTTACTAGAGACAAAAAGGACATTTTTATAAGGATAAAGAAGCCCATCCATCAAGAAAAGATAACGGTTGGAAGTATACATGCACTTAACAACATAGCCCCAAAATGCATCAACCAAAAACTGGAAAAATTAAATAATTCATTAATAATAGTGAAATACTACCATACCCCACTTTCAATAATGAAAAGAACCACCATATAAAAGATCAGCAAGGAAATATAGGAACACTATAAACCAGGCAGGTGTATATTTAGGAAATTCACAAATATGAGAATACAACACACTCCTACATAACCAATAGGCCAGAGAATAAATCACAAAGGAAATTAGAAAATACTTTGGGAAGAAAAAAAAAAGGAAAACACAACGTACTTATGGGACACAGTGAAATCAGTGCTCAGAGAGAAATTTATAGCTATAAGCTCCTATATTGATATCAATACTAAGGAGACAGGATGGCAAAACTGCCACCAAGATGCAGATTCTCATAAAAACACAGGAAAGATAATTACTCTCGAGGCTGAACACTCAGATAAAACAGAAAATGTAAAGGTCAAGATCCAAGATAAGGAAGAAATTATTCCTGCTCAGCAAAGACAAGTAAGCGGAAGATGGCTGTACTTTGTCTACAACATTCAAAAAGGGGTCCACTCTTAATCTTGTGCTGGGACTTCGCAGTGGTGCTAAGAAAAGGAAGAAATCTTATACCACTCCCAAGAAGAATAAGCATAAGAGAAAGATTAACCTGGCTGTCCTCAAATACTATAAGGTGAACGGGAATGGTAAAATCAGTAGCCTTTGTTGGGAGTACCCTCCAGATGAGTGTGGTGCTGGAGTGTCTATTGCCAGCCACTTTGACAAACATTACTGTGGCAAATGTCTGACCTATTGCTTCAACAAATCTGAGGACAGATGTATATGTGTTAATAAAAAACAGCAATTAACAAAAATATAAAAAGATTAGAAAGACATGACAGTTAAATGCAATGTGAATGCTCAATTGGATCCTGGATTAGAAAGGGCATTAATGGAAAACCATGAAATCAAAATAAAGTTTGAAATTCAGATAATAGTAATATGCCTATATATGTTTCTTAATTTTAACAAATATAATGGTAATATAAGATGTTAACAATGGGTAAAACTGGATGAGAAATATAAAAAGAAAACCCCTATACTACCATTGAAACTTCCTATAAATCTAAAATTAATTGTAAGATAGAAGTTTTATTTTTCGGAGTAAGGTCACCACACCTGCCAGAATGGCTAAAAGCAAAAAGATAAAAATTCAGCAAGGGAAACAAAAGAAAAAATAAACAAATGGGACTATGTCAAACTAAAAAACTTTGCACAGCAAAAGAAACCATCAACAAAATGAAAAAGGGGACCCACTGAATGGGAGAACATATTTGCCAATGATAATCTAATAAGGGGTTAATTTCCAAAACATATAAAGAACCTACATAACTCAACAAATTAAAACCACAACAGACATATTTCATACCAGTCAGAATGACTATCACCCGTAAATCGACAAACAAGTGCTGGTAAGAATGTAGAGAAAAGGGAACCTTCGTGCACTGTTGGTAAGAATGCAGAACTGGGGCAGCCACTGTGGAAAATAGTCTGTAGTTCCCTCAAAAAATTAAAAATGGACCTGCCTTTTGATTCAGCAATTCCCCTTCTGAAAACATATTCAAAGAAACCAGAAACACTAATTCAAAACAATATATGCACCTCTATGTTCACTGCAGTATTATTTACAACCACCAAGATCTGGAAACAGCCCTAATGCCCATCAGTAAATAAGTGGATAAAAAAGCTGTGATATATTTACACAATGAAATACTACTCAGCCATAAAAAAAATTTTTTTTTTTACTTTTTGCTACAACATGGGTGGACCTGAAGATTATTATGCTAAGTGAAATAAGCCAGTCAGAGAAAGACAAATACCACGTGATCTCACTTATATGTGGAATCTAATGAACAAAATAGAAAGAGGCACAAATACATGGAACAGACTGACCCTTGTCAGAAGGGAGGGGATTTGGAGGGCTGGAGAAAAGTACAGGGATTAAGCAATATATATATATTGCTCATCTGGAGGGCACTCCCAACAAAGGCTACTGATTTTGACATTCCCGTCCACCTTACAGTATTTGAGGACAGCCAGGTTCATCTTCTTTCTCTTATTCTTCTTGGGAGTGGTGCCAGACTTCCTTTTCTTAGCACCACCACGGAGTCTCACACAAGATGAAGAGTGCAGATAATGTTTTATTGAGTTGTATACTTGAAACCTGTATGATTTTGTGAACCAATATCACCCCCAATAAATTCAATTTTAAAGAGAGAAACTTTGTATCAGAACACTTAAGGAAAAAAAAGACGAAAAATACCATGTGGCAGCAACAATGTGGAGCAACCAGAATTCTCATTCACTGATAGCTACAATGTAAACTGATACCATCCTTTTGTTAAAAACAATATAATTTGTAGTGTGATACAGTAAGAAATATATATTTGGTCTTTGTCCCTGGTTTCTGACACAGAACTTTTAAACTCTTGTAATTTCCTCAGTGGTAGAGATGTGATGGAACAACTTTTAGTATAACATTTGGTCTTTGTCCTCAGTAATGACAAGAGAGTCTTTTTTCTTTTTTTAGGATGCTCACTGTCACTTTATTTTTTTAATTGTTGTTCAGTTACAGTTGTCCCCCTTCTTCCCCCATTTTGTCCTTCATAATGAGCTCCTTTCAACAGTACCTGAGTTTATGCTAATGAAATAGCTGGGGGCTCCTAGACAGCTTCAGGATGGTAGCTATTCATCAAAAGACTAAGGCTTAATAAGAACCTTGGAATTTTTCAGCCCCATTCCTGGCCTCCAGGGAAAAGGAGGGATTGGAGATTGAGTTAATCACCAAGGACCAATGATTTAATCAATTGTGCTAGGTAATGAGCTTCCATTAAAAACCCCTAAAGGATGGGGTTCAGAGAGCTTCCAGGTTGGTGAACACATGGGAGCACTGGGAGGGTGGCACTTCCAGAGAGGTCATGAAAGTTCCATGTCCCTCACCTATACCTCATTCTATGAATTTTTTTAAATTTTATTATGTACTAGTTTCAGGTATACAGGTTATAGTGGGAAGAAAATCATATGCTTTACATAGTGTTCCCCTTGATATCTCCAGTACCCCAATAGCACTATCCATAGTTCTCACAATATTATTGACTATATTTCTCATGCTTTACTTCCCCATGACTATTTTCACTCACTTCCCCCACTCCCAACAAGCAAATTGGGACTGGGGGAAGTCCCAGAGTGCTGATTCCCAGCTGGGTTGGTTTGTGTATGTTCTAGGACCCTGTAGATCTCTCCTCACTCTCCTGTGAGGCTGAGAGTTTCTCCCACTGCTGGGACACCCACAGGATTTTATAGCCAGAGGTTCTGAAGCTTTATTTCCCTGTGCTAGAACCCTGGGTTGCATGGTGTGTCTTGCTCCCAATTCTTCCTCTCCGTTTTTCTGCAGGCAAATGTGGCACTGTCAGCTGCCACCTTGCGGTGTGTCCTCTCTGCCCCTCCTACCAGTCTGGGTGAACGTTTCGTCTTTAACTCCTTGGTTGTCAGACTTCCATACAGTTCAATGTTCTGGTAGTTCTGGTTGTCTTTTGTTTTTAAATATGTTGTTGTCCTTTTGGTTGTGTGAGGAAGGGACGCATTTCTACCTACACTTCCATCTTGGCTGGAAGTCTAAATAATATCTAAAATGTATATTTCTAATCATATTTTCTAAAGCTGAAAAGAACTGATTAAACGTTTATTTTCCTGAGGGTATTTTTTAGATAAAGCTCCATAATGGCATGTAAACTTTACACTCCTATGTAGTTTGATACATATTGTTGCATTTAAAAATCATGTGTATTTTAACTGATTTTATATAAAATATTGAATAGAAATTGTATAATTATAATCATGTCATTAAAATATTAACACAAAATAAAAAAGAAGGTGGGACAGTAGTTGGTCTTAGAGGATGGCTAGTAATGGGAAGAGGGGATGAGAAGCTCTTCTGAATAATAATATTCCATGTTTTAATCTGAGTAATGGTTATAAGGTTATGTTTGGTTTATAAAAATTCATCAAGTTGCATAATCACAGTCTGTACATTCTTGCATACATTTCTATTAAAGTTGTTTGTTTTTTTAATCAATTGTCAATGCCTTTTTAAGTCCTCACCTCAGAATATGTTTATTGATTTTCGAAAGAGAAGAAGGGAGAGAAGATAGGGACAGAGACGAGACAGAGATATAGAGAGACAGAGAGGGACAGGGAGAGACATCGACTGGTTGCCTCCCATATGGGCCCAACCAGGAATCAGATGCACAACCTGGGGATGTGCTCTGAGCAGGAATCAGACTGCAACCTTTTGGTGTATGGGATGATACTCTGACTGACTGATCCACCTGGCCAGGGGCAAAGTTCTTTTAAGATCACCATTTAATAGAAATCATTTCATATTCTGAATAATATAGTAGTAAATGCAACAAAATAACTTTATATAAAAATCTCTCTAAGCTATCTAGATTAATTTTCATAATTTCCATGAGCTAGATAATTATGTGTAATAGGATGTGAGTGACTCCTTTCACTCTTCAATTCTCAACTGGGGCACAAATCTGAGGGGAAAAGTACTAGTAACCAATTTTCTAAAGAAAGCGGCCTATGGTTAAGGCCAGATCCTGCTCTGGGGCTTTTTAAAAGTGGTAAAAGCAAGCCCTACAATCACCAAACAACTCCCTTCTTCTCAGTTATTTTAAGGAAACTGGGAGGGAAAGGCATGAAATTTTAGCTTAGAGGGGTAGAGACAGGTGGAGGTACCTTTCCCCCCAGTTCCCAAACAAGTGATGGAATAACTCTAACAGCAGCCTTATAAAGACTAAGTGCATTCAAAAAAGGGAGACCGGCATCTCATTCCCCAGGTAGATATAAACCTATGCAGAGAAATTCGTTTGCCTCTCTGTCTGGCTGGGCAGAGTAAGAAGAAATTAGAGAGAGATGGATGGCGGAAAAGAAAGGGAGGAGTCAAAAGTAGAGCACTCCACACTGCCATTTATCACGAAAAGGTTGAATGAATTCCCCATGGATTAAGTGAACATGTGAAAGACAGCTAGAAATGAGCTACTTTACTAGCCACAAGGGCTGCCTTCTCTGTAAGAATCTAGCAGCAAGACAATGTGGAATAAATAGCAAAGGGAGATAACTGGGTTGATACTGGAAAATACCAAGTCAGCACCACACTTCCCACATCAGGGATCTGTGCACTGGTGGACGCTAGAAGTTACGCAATCTGCCCAAGATGTCACTGGGTTGTGGACAGTGATAGGAAAAGAGAAAAACATTTCCTATTGGTATCACAAAAAATTGAAACTTTCAAGAAATTGGTTTTATATATCAATGTCTAATACTAGATATATGGTATATAATACCAAAACTGTCTTTTTAAAAAAAATTAAATATGTTTATTGTTCTTAGACAGAGAGATAGAAAGAGGGGGGATGACAGAAAGAAACATTGATGTGAGAGAGAAACATCAACTGGTTGCCTCCCGTACATGCCCTGTCTAGGGAACCAACCCACAACCCAGGTATGTGCCCTGACCGGAAATCAAACCCCCAGCCTTTTGGCGTACCCGCTGATTCTCCAACCCACTGAGCCACACCAGCCAGGACAAAACTCTTTTTTTTTTTTATTTAAAAAAATTATTACTGCTTTTGAAATTTTACCAACCAACCTTTGGTAATGGTGTAGATAAAGTACTTTTGGCAGATGTGCACAGACATTCTCTTTTATCTTTGGGTCTGCTATGATCAGCTGATGTGAAATTTGGAGTGATATTTTTCGAAGAAGCTGCTTTAGAATCAAATTTCTGATAACTAGTTTCAGGTGTTTCCAATAAACAGGTCTGTGTTTTCTATAATGGACAACAGAAGTGAAAAAAATTATTAAATGTCATTTTAATTAAAGTGTAGCAACTATCAGAAATAACACTGGAATAAAGAATTTACCCCCAAATGTATTACTGATTAGAAAACTTTGAATAAACTGCACAATAATTAATCAAATAATTAATTTCCCAATTTCTCACTTTGTTTTCCTATTTAAGATGTACATGGTATCTGCTTCTCTGTCTTCAGAGTGCTGCTATGAAAACAAATAAGATAGCTCTCTATCTCACCAAAAATTCAGGATTCCATAAAGAAAAACCTCTATTCCTGGTGGCAAAATGCCTTAATCTGTGCTTCATCCTAATAGCCTAAAAGCTAAAGGGCAATTTATTCTCATTCCATTCATTCTCTTTTATGCTTTCATATTTTCTCTCTCATCTAGTAAGAAATCAGCCTTTTCTAATCCACCAATCTCATTCCACTCCAAAAAAGAAAAAAATTGCTCTATCAAGGCAAAATGATCTTAAAAAAAGAAGTACAAATTGATAGTTACAGAATAGTTATTGGGATTTAAAGTACCACATAGGGAATATAGTCAATTTTGTAATAACTACATATGATGTCAGATGGGTACTAGATTTATTGGGTGATAAATCCACTTCATAAGTTATATAAATGTCTAATCACAGGGTTGTACATCTGAAACTAACACAGCATTGTACCTCAACAGTAACTTTAAAAATAAAAATAGGGAAAAAAAAGAAAAAGAATTACAAATTTACTCTAAAAACTTCTTTGGTTCTCCTCTCTCTCTCTCTCTCTCCCTCGTTCTCTCTCTCTCTCTCCTTCAGCACCCGGCCAAGCTTTCTGGTAAAAGCTAATAATAATAATAATTGCTTTGATGGAACCCAACATGAAACTACTTACTTTCTATTTTACCACTTTTGTTGGTCATTACCATATCCATGCATCCATGAATATGATCATGGCAATCATTCTAGGAAAGAATGAAGCACACACACACCAAAAAAGGGGCTACTTTCAAAAGCCTGGTGGTTGAATCTGCAGTGAGTACAGATTCATTACACAAAGTAGGAGGGTAAAAAGTATAGGAGTATGCCCACAAGTGCTATCGAAAAACTTTGGACTAGGAGTCAAGTATGCTTTTTCCTCCAGATCTTTTACTATCTTTCTGAGTGATTTTAAGTAAATCACTAAGTATCTCTAGGCTTAAATTGATTCATTTATATCATCAAGGAACTAAATAAGGTGATTTGTAGGTTTCTCACCCTTAATGATCTCACTTCACAGTCCTTTTTCTCTAGCAAACAGGAATTTTAGTAGCATTTCTTCAGTCTCATTTCTCCACATTTTTCACCAAATATTTCTATGTCATAGTTGATAACACAATTTTGATGAAAAGAAATTTATTCTGCTCCTTGGATTCATCAGGAGTCTCCAAAATGTAACTGCTTTCATGAAAAGATGAATTTGTCTCCCAAAAAGGACTGAGAATGGCAACTGCACCACCGTGTGGTCAAGTCTGACAAGTAACATTTCCCTCGAAGCCTGGTAGCCCAAGAGAAAATGCAAGCCCCAATTCCCATTCTAGAATACTGAAATAACCTTCTTCATGATACATCATGGAAATGTATGCACCTTCCTACAAATTACATTCATTTCTAAATGTTGTATTTCCAGTGATACACATATACCGAACATTCATGATTTTCTCTGTTGCACTTTTTAAACAAACATATGGTGTTCCCTGTGTGCTAATCACTATTTTAAATGCTTTACAAGTATTATCTCATTTAACCCTCATAACAACTCTAGAAAATAGGTACTATTATTATCCCTTTATAGGTGAGAATACTGAGGCATAAAGAAGTTAAGTAACTTGCCCAAACTTAGAAATGTATGATAAACCTAATGATAATTACATAAAGGCTTGTGATATTTCAATAATTTTGGAATAAAGTACAGCAAAAATAAGCCTATATAAATTATTTCATTTCTTTCATCATTTTGTCATTATTTGCAAGATATATATGTATATATATGTATGTGTACACACACACACAACCCACCCTCCAGATACAATATAAGGCATTTACTAATCTACTTCATAACAGATATAAAAAATAGTTTATATATTACTGGAATTATGAGTCAAAACAACTCTATAATAATATGGTATATATACATGCATAATATGAATGCATTCTATATTTAGAAATGAGTATTAGAATTTAACCAACTTATCTATCGTCATCAGATACTTCCTTAGACTATATCTAATCCTGCTGACTAATTTTAATATGGCAGTAATTTCTCCAAATAAATTTTTTCCAGTGCCTACCACAGTATTTGGAATACATGAAGCATTCAATGTTTACTCACAGGTACAATATTTCTTCTTCTCTTTCTTGGAACCCAAATATAACAAAATTGTAGCACTGTCTTACACCTAAAAATTAAACTGTTCTCAACTATTCTGTCACTTTCAGTTTACAGTCAAAAGCAACCTCTGTAGGGACTGAGGGCTGACTACATCACTGTGTATAAAGAATTTAATCATTTAAACTAAATCCTGCCATTAAAATTCTTCTGAAATGGGTTAGACACTGAGGGGCACTCCTCTTCCACATACCTGGTGCTTCCTTCCATGTTCAGGGAGCAACACTAAGGTAACATTCCTAACCTCTTCTTTCCGTAGGGGAAGAAAAATGACTTAATGGGATTAGCAAATTTGGAAGGAGAAACTGGGCAAATAGAGCTCAATCCCTTCCCTACTCCTCTTGGGTACCAGAGGAAGCACACACTTGGGTTTCCCCCTTTACACCATGTGTTTTACATGCGCCATCCATTTTTAAGTGCCCAGATCTACCTGTGACAGAGTAGATGAATTTGTCTAATTTGGGATTTCAGGATTAAGAAATCCCCTTGCCTTCAAATATAAGCTACTTGCCTTCAAATATAAGCTAACAAAGATATTGGTTTGGTTTTTACTGCCTTTCTCAATTGGTTCAGACTTGAGAAAATCAGGATGTCATTTACTTAGTCCCCTCAAACCCAAATTAGATATAATCTAAATATAAGCTTTAGAATTTTTAATAAAATATTTTGCCTCTAACACTGGAAAATTCTCAACAAACACAGAAGTACCTAACTTAAGATAATACTATCATAAAAGTTATAGAAGATTAAAATTTTCTCTAAATCTCCAAATGGAAACTGCTTTAAAACTTTTAGCTAATGCTTTTGAATTAATAAATAGCAAGAAACAATTTAGGAATTGAAATTGTGTGATAAATTTTAAATGTTCTTTTCCTATTATAAACAATAAAATAAAATTTTCTCAGTAGATGTAAGCAAATGAATTGGTTATAAAGAAAAACTGAAAATTGCCCTGGCTGGCGTAGCTCAGTGGATTGAGCGCGGGCTGCAAACCAGGCATCGCAGGTTCGATTCCCAGTCAGGGCACATGCCTAGGTTGCAGGCCATGTCCCCCAGCAACCGCACATTGATGTTTCTCTCTCTCTCCCTCTCTCCCTTCCCTCTCTAAAAATAAATAAATAAAATCTTAAAAAAAGAAAAACTGAAAATTATATAAAACTCTTACCTTGTCATTTTTTTCTTTGAGAGTAACTGTGTTTTCTTTTGCTTCACTTTTGAGTTTTTCCTATTAAAAATGAATATCAAATACATACAATGTAGTCAATGCTATTATCACAAATGAATGTCCCTATTATCAAAATCTTTCCTAAGAAGGACTAACAAGAAAAAATACTTACCTATAAATTTTATTAAAATAATAACAATAAAACAGAAAAATGAATTAGTCCTTCTCTACAGAAATGTTATTTGGTTTTGAATGTATTTTTTAAAAATTCTGACCTGGCCCTGGCTGGTGTGGCTCAGTGGACTGAGTGTCAGCCTTCAAACCAAAGCGTCACCAGTTCAATTCACAGTCTGGGCACAAGCCTGGGTTGTGGACCAGGTCCCCAGTTGGGAGTGTATGAGAGGCAACCACACACTGATGTTGCTCTCCCTCTCTTTCTCCCTCCCTTCTCCTCTCTAAAAACGAATAAACAAAATTTTTAAAAATTCTGATCTATCTCTAGTATGTTATCTGTGGGATCTTGAGTAAGCCTTTTAAAAATCTGAATCGCAACTTTCTAAATTCATAAAATGAAGTGGATGGACCAGATTATATAGGAAGGAACACACACAGGTAACTACAAAGAACTGCAAAGAGATCCAAAATATTCTTGGCCTTTAGAGGCAGAATTCACTTTTTCTTCTGTGTGTTAACCTTGAGAAAATGTACTTTCAACATGAGATTAATACAGATGAAAAATAAAAAGAAAGTACAGAAAAGCACAAAATACTTAGGAAATAATACACCACTTAGGGTATGTGTATTCAGTAGTCAAAAGAAAAATAAAAAAAGACCCTGGCTCGTGTGGTTCAGTGGACAGAGTGCTGGCCTGAAAACCAAAGGGTTGCTGGTTCAATTCCCAGTCAGGGCACGTGCCTGTGTTGCAGGCCAGGTCCCTAGTGGGAGGCACTCAAAAGACAGCCACACATTGATGTTCCTCTCCCTCTCTTTCTCCCTCCCTTCCCCTCTCTAAAAACGAATAAACAAAATCTTTTTTTTTTTAAGTAAAGAAAGAAAAAAATAATCCTAGCCTACAGAAAAGAGTATGTAGTAAGCATGTTGTCAGTATGACAATCATCTAGAAAACAGAATTGTTACAACCCCAGGGAGCCTTAAAGGTCTCAGAGAAGGGAAAGTTCTAATGCACAGAACTTTAGGAAAACTTGCATTCCCTGGCCATGATACCTGTGTCAATACCTATCTTCACTGAATGTCTTGTGCACACCATGGCATCTCTCCCATAGTGTTGCTCCTAACCAGAGAACCCACTTCTCAATGAAAGAGGCTGGTAGTAAGCTGATGTAACAGTAGTCACTGTTCTTACAATATTATATATTCTATCAACCACCAATGGTTGGTTCATACTTAGAACTACAAAACAGCCAGGAGACAATGGATGGCCTTAGTAAGTACTTTCCCAACAATAATTACTTTAAATGTAAATGGACTAAATTTGCCAAGTAAAAAACATAGAGTAGCTTAATGGTTACATAAACATGATCCACAGATATGCTGCCTATAAGAAACTCACTTAAGCTTTAAGGATATTCATAGCCATTAAGTGGAGGAATGGAAAAAGAGATGCCATACAAATAGAAACCAAAAGAGAGCAGGAGCAACTATACATACATCAGACCTAATAAACCTTAATTCCAAACCTGTAACAAGAGATAAAGAAGGTCATTACATAATGATAAAGGGGTCAATTCAGCAAGAGAATATAACAATTATAAATATGTATGCACCTAGGAGCAGAGCACCTAAACACATTAAACAAATACTAACATATCTGAAGGGAGAAACAGACAACATTACAATGATAATAGTGGATTTCAGTTCCCCTCCTTCAAAAATGGATAAGTCATCCAGATAGAAATAAATAAGGAATCACTGGATGTGTACTATGCTTTAGAGCAAACAAATCTAACGGACATCTACACAACTTTCCACCCAACAAAACAGAATATTCATTCTTAAATGCATATGGGACATCTCCAGAATAAATCATATGTTAGGCCACAAAACAAGTCTTAACAAATTTTTTAAAAGTGGAAGTATATTTTCTAACCACAATGATATGAAATTAGAAATCAATAATAGGAAGAAAACTAGAAAATTTACAAATATGTGAAAATCAAACAACATAATCAACATCAATCAATCAATGGGCCAAAGAAATCAAAAGGGAATCCAAAAATATCTGTAAATAAATGAAAATGGAAACAGCACATCAAAACTTATGGGATGCAAGCAGTTCTAAGAGGAAAGTTTACAGTAATAAATACCTACATTAAGAAAAAAGAAAGCTGTCAAGTAATTAACCTAACTTTACACTTCAAGAATATAGAAAAACAAACCATGTCCCAAGTTAGCAGAAGGAAATAACAAAGATCAGAACAGAGAGTAATGAAATCAAGACCAAAAAAACAATAGAAAACAATTAAACTAAAAACTGATTATTTGAAAATACAAATGCAACTGATACCTTTAGATAAACTATTTAAAATGAGAGAGAGGAGTCAAATAAATAAGATCAGATATGTAAAAGGAGACATCACAAATACCACAGAAACACAAAGGATCAGAAGAGACTACTTAGGGTCATAAGAGACTAGTAAAACCATTATATACTAACAAATTAGATAACCTAGAAGAAATGTATAAATTCCTAGAAACATATACCTACCAAGACTGAATCATGAAAAAATATAAAATAAGAACAGATCAATAACAAGTCAGGAAATAGAATCAGTAGTCAAAAATCTCCCAACAATTGCCCTGGCTGGTGTGGCTCAGTGGATTGAGCACGGGCTGCAAACCAAAGGGTCCTCGGTTGATTCCCAGTCAGGGCACATGCCTGGGTTGCAGGCAGGGTCCCTGGTGGGGAGCGCTAAGAGGCAACCACACACTGATGTTTCTCTTCCTCTCTTTTTCCTTCCCTTCCCCTCTCTCTAAAAATAAATAAATAAAATCTTTTTTTTCAATCTCCCAACAATAAAAAGTCCAAAACCTGATAGCTTTACTGGTGAATTCTACCAAACATTTAAAGAATTAATACCAATTCTTCTTAAAATCTACCCAAAAATTCGAGGAGGAAGGAACACTTTCAAATTCATTGTATAAAGCCAAAGAAGGGCACCACAAGAAAAGAAAATTATAAGCCAATATTCTTGATAAAAATAGATGTAAAAGTCCTCAACAAAATATTAGCAAACAGAATTCGCCAGCACATTAAAAGGATCATACACCATGATCAAGTGGGATCTATCCCTGGGATGAAATGATGGTCCCATATATACAAATCAACTAATGGAATGCCCACATTAACAGAGTGAAGGATAAAAATCATAATAATCTCAATAGATGCATTAAAAGCATTTGACAAAATTGAACTTTCTTTCATGATAAAAACTCAACAAATTAGGTACAGAAGGAATGTACCTCAACATAACAAAGGCCACAGAGAAAAGCCCACAACCAACTTCATACTCAAGTGTAAAAGACCAGTTGACAAGAATATCCACTCACACCACTCTTATTCAACCTAATACTGGAAGTCCCAGCCAGAGACATCAGGTAAGAAAAAGATGTAAGGCATCAGATTGGAAAGGAAGAGGTAAAACTGTCTCTATTTGCAGATGACAATTTTTACACAAATAAAACCTAAAGATGCCACCAAAAATCTGTTAGAACTAATAAACAAATTCAGTAAAGGTGCAGGATACAAAATTAACATACAAAAGTCTGTAGCATTTCTATACACTAACAATACTATCTGAAAAGAAATAAAACAATCCCATTTACAATAGCATCAAAAAACATAAAATACTTAGGAATAACTTTAACCAAGAAGAGGAAAGATATCTACACTAAAAACTACAGGACATTGATGGAATTAAATAAAAAAGACACACAAAAAAGAAAGGGAGCCAGTGTTCATGGATTATTAATCATGGAGAACCAACATTGTTAAAATGTCCATATTACCCAAAGCCATGTACAGATTCAGTGCAATCCCTATCAAGATACCAATGGCACTTTTTACAGAAGTAGGAAAAAACAATCCAAAAATTTGTATGAAAGCACAAAAGACCCTGACTAGCCAAAGCAATCCTGAGAAAGAAAATTAAGTGGGAGGCATCGCACTTTCTGATTTTAAGTTATGTTATAAATACTTTTGAAAAAAGCTAATGAGGGAAAAACTGTATTTTTATATCCAGTCACTCAGATGTATCATATTTTCTAATATGACATATTTTTATAAACACAAAGAAACTGTACAATTAGTTACTTTATAATGCTACAAAACTTACTTTTTCTTCCCTTTCTATTTCAAGTTGTTTCCTAATAGACATAAGTTCATTTTTGAGATTGGATAGTTCAACCTCCTAAAGAAAAAGAAACATGAAGTTTATTGTAAGTGTATATAAATGCAACCTAGTGTTGCAAATAAATTTAGTTTCTTAGAGAAAGAAATTACTTATAAAATATATATACCTTAAAGCCTACTGATATGAAGGCTGTTAGTTAAACATAACTGAAGATTTCATCTAGACAAAATTTTTATAGTTGCTCTCAAGCAATATTTAACTCTATGTGTCTCTCCTCCTCAACCTCTCCCAGTCTACCCCGCCCCTTCTCTCCCAATCTCAATTAGAGCTCCAAACTTATTTGTAACTGTAGTTTATACTTTTCATTTTTAAAAAAGGGTTCATTCCACCATTTCAAAAAAATACATCAGAAACCCACCTAACTATAAGATGCCTTTCAGATCTAAGATATTTTTTATTCTACAACTCCAAAAATTATGGTTTTATTTAATATTATTCCTTAGCACCAGTTCTGTTAACATGAAAATTGGCTTTTATAGCTATCTGTTCTGTATCTCACCAGAGATGCTTTCACTGATGCCTGTTCTTGTTCTTTGCTCTTATAAAGTCCTAATTCTGAGTCTCTTTCTTCAATGATTTTATCATACTGGTGCTATATTAAACAGAAAAGAAAACAATTTAAGTATATTAGAATCCAAATACATTATGCTTTAATGTAACTGTCATCCTTGCACATTTGAAATTTGAAGAAAATAATGATTATGAATTCAGTAATATATATGAGCATACTTTTTAAATTTTTCAATTACATAAATAATGAAACATAGATAACCATCTTGGAAGTAAAATAACACAAGAGTGATAAATAATTCTTTTTAGTTGCAAACACTGAACTTCATAATTTTAAAAATAGGCTAGAAACACCAGGGCCTCTTAGAAAAATGGCTGGTTCCAGATGAGAGGCAGGACATTTATGATGAGCCTTGAACACTATCATAGCAGAAAGCCAGAAAACTCTCTCTCTAGGACTATTAAAGTCAAGTCAGAAAGACTTGCTAGCCAGTTTGAAGAGGTTCCCACTGGCCAAGGATGAGACAAGGATAAAAACTGCACTGGACTGAGACATACCAAATATGTTTAAATCTATGAGTTCACAAACTTATTTAAAAAGTTTTTAAAATCATTGTTGGTTAGCCCATAATAATATTATATCCCAGCAACAATTTTTAAAGATAAATAGGTAGGTATAGCGCATCTCATCTCTAAATTCTAAAGAGAATAAGGCCTAATTTGCCAACAGAATGATTACTTTAAAACAATGAAAAAAATAGAGCACACTCACAAACCTGACAAACATTAAGCTATTTGTCTATTTATTCCACTGATAAAAATTTATTTAGCCTCAAGTATGTCAGACACCCATAGAGGATATAAATATTAGCAAGATACATATCTTGGGTATATACTCAAGTAAGTGTAAGATAGAAAGTGCTGTAAGAGACAACTGGGAAAACTGGATAAAGAGCGATCAATTCCGCCCTGGCCAGTGTGGCTCAGTTGGTTGGAGCATTGTCCTGTAGACAGAAAGGTCGTAGGTTTGATTCCCAATCAGGGCACATACCAGGCTGCAGGTTTATGGGAGCATGTACAAGAAGGCAGCCAATTGATGTTTTTTTCTCACATTGAGGTTTCTCTCCCCCCATCACCCTTCCTCTCTCTCTAAAAGCAATGAAAAAAGAAATGTCCTTGGGTGACGATTTAAAAAAAAAGAGTGATCACTTTCACCCATCAAAAATGATGAAAAGTATTGCCTCAAAAGTGACACCCAAACTAAGCTTTGTGTGGCTAAGATTCAAACACAGGGAAACGGGAGATCAAGGGCATTCCAGCAGTAATTATATGTAGATCTATACCTATAATTTTTCTGATAAATAAGAATGCTATTTTATGCATAATTATGGCTCTCATAAATAATTTTCATTAAACAAAAAGAAAAAAATTACCTTATGTTTTTCCATAAGTGCTACCATTTCAGCTATTTTATGCTGACACCGTATATCAATTTCTTTCTGTAGTTTTACTGCTTCATCAGCTATTACTTTTGTTTTCTCAACCTATCAAATCGATGAAGTATTTGTTAAAATTAAGCATAAAAACAAATTTAACTTAAATGTAGAACCCATATGCTATTATACAAAATGCAGAAATCAAACACCAGAAATTTAAGGAAGCTAAGTATTAAATGCATTACTGTTTTGGTTTACTATAGGGTACTCTAGACTGCAATGATCATGTAATGTTTTCAAAATAATTATATATGACTCAATATTCAAGTACTTAGAATAACAAGGATACTTTCAGCTTCTGTAATAAATTGTCCCTAATACAAATGTATTATTCCCTTTAAAATCATAATTTAAAAATTAATTATATTTCTCTTAAAATGCTATTAAATAAACAAATTCTCAAATATATTTAGTTTTTCCTACCTCTCCCAACAGATTTTCTTCTGATATTTTTTTGTCCTCAATTTCTTTTTGATAGCTGTCAGTCATTTCTTTAAATTTTTGTTTGGTACCTTCTAGTTCTAACTCTAATTTACCAACCTTTGTGTAAAAAAATTAAAAAGTAACATGAACATTAGGAAATGCTGTGGATTTCTTGAAAATATTATATTAATTTTGTGGTTCTCTGAATCTTTAAAGATTACTTATTCATGAAAATTACAGTTGGATCATTTCCTTACTTTTTTCATATGGTAAAATGTACTTTATTCACAAAATCTATCTTCTCCCCTAAAATACTTATTTAGACTTAATATTTTTAAAGCAGCCATATTTTAATTTTTAATGAGCTTCAACAATATTTAAATTGTTTAGTACGTTTTATTACAGTAAGTATCCCATTTGTATAGAACACCCATGTGACTTTTATAAAGCATATTCTTTTTTAAAAAACAGCTTTATTAAGGTACAACTAATGTGTAAAAAATTACAAATATCTCATGTATACAATCTGATGAGTTTGGATATATGCATATGCCCATGAAGCTATCAACACAATCAAAGCAACAATTTTTAAAGATAAAGATAATAGACACCTCAATACATCCAACAGTTTTGTTTTGTCCCTTTTTTGTCATAAGAACACTTAACATGAGATCTACCCTCTTCATAAACTTTTAAGTGCACAATACACTATTGTTGACTACAGGCACTATGGTGTACAGCAGACAGATCTCTAGAACAAAAAGAACTAGTTTATCTTGCACAACTGAAACCTTATACAAACTGAGGAATAATTTCCCATCTCCTCCTCCCCATAGCCCCTGGTAATCACCATTCTAATCTTTGCTTCTGTGAGTTTGTTTTAGATGTGTTATATAAGTAGTATCATGCCATATTTGTCCTTCTGTGACTGCCTTTTGCTGTTGAATTGGAAGTGTTCTTTATATATTCTAGATACTATGTCATTACTAAATATGTAATTTGCAAATATTTTCTCTCATTCTAGGGATTGTCTTTTCACTCTCTTGATAGTATGCCAACACTGTCAAGTGAGTAAAAAGATTTCAGTGCAATCTCTACCAAAATTCTGTCTTTTTATCAGAAATGGACAAGCTATCACAAAAAGACAAATACTATACTTTCCTATTTATATAAGGCACCTAGAGTATTCAAATTTAAAGGCCAGAAAATGCTGGCTACCAGGGACTGTGAGGAGGAGGGAATGTGGAGTTGTTTAATGAGTACAGGACTTCAGTTTTATGAGATAAAGAGAGTCCTAGGGGTTAGTGCACAGCAATGTAAATGAACTGTTAGTTTAAAAAAAAATGTTAAGATGCTAAGTTTTATGATATGGGTAAGTAAAAAAGAGGGCAAAAGACTTGAACAGACACTTCATAAAAAATATACAAATGACTAAATAGCTCATGAAAAAGCACTTCACACTATTATTAGGAAATGAAAAATAAAACCACAATGGGATACTGCTATACCCATAAACAGGACCAGCTACATAATTAGCAGAGCTCAATGCAAAATGAAAAGGGAGACACATCTAGTTCATTAATTATTAAAAATTTCAAGATAACACTCTTGCTGGTGTGGCTCAGTGGACTGAGCACCAGCCTGCGAACCGAGAGGTTGCCAGTTAGATTCCTGGTCAGGGCATGTGCCTAGGTTGCCAGCAAGGTCCCTGGTTGTGGGTGTGTGAGAGGCAGCAGATCAATGTTTCTTTCATACGTTGATGTTTCTCTCCCCCTCTCTCTCCCCCTCTTCCCTTCTCTCTAAAAATAAATAAATAAAATATTTGAAAAAGTTTCAAGATGACAATAATAGAGCAGGAAACTAAGTGCAGGATGTTGTATGACTAAACAGGTCTCACACCCATGAAGCTGGGCTCTGCCCACAAGAATGGCTGAAATTAGAATGACTGTGAACATCAAACGTGAGTAGGACATGGACTAACTAGACCTCTCATGCATTGCTATTAGAATGTAATACAATTTGCATAATGATCTGATTGTTTCTTATAAAACTAAACATTCAATGATCCAACAATCCTTTTCCTAGATATTTAGTTAAGAGAACTGAAAAAATGTCCAGGGGAAGTCTTGTACAAGAATGTTCATAGAAGCTTTATTCATAATGATAAAAATAGAAACAATTCAAATGTCCATTAACAAGAGACTAAACAAGTCTGTTATATTCATACAGTGGAAGATGACTCAGCAGTATAAAAGACCTACTGATGCCTACAGGAACAGGAAGGAATCTCAGAACAGGCTGAGCAAAATAACCCTTATAACAAGAGAATATATTTGGCATGGTTCCATTTAAATGATGTTTCAGAATAGACAAACCAATTTAAAAAGACAGAAAGTAGACCACTGGTTGCCTCTGGGGAAACGGGTTCAGAATGTAAAAGGACATGAGGGAACTTTCTGGGATGATGAAAATAATCCTGTATCTTGAGTGCTATTGTTCCATGGTTATGAAAACATCTGTCAAAGCTCACGAAACTGTATACTTAAAATCATGCATTTTATTACATGTAAATTATATCTCAAGGAATTGGGACTAAGAAAACAAAGTATTACCTTGATGTCATGAGCTTACATTCCAGGATTTTCATTTGTCTCCTACAAAGTCAGTTGATGGTTATCTAACCCCTTGTGCATCAGGATAACCACAGATAAAATTTTTCAAAAATGTCAATTCCAAGGCTCCACTCCAAACCTACTCAACCTCAATTGTCAATGTATGCATAAGGAATATGAACATATACATATATTATACACACCCACGCATGTATTTTTAGGCTGTTCAGACTATGTTAACACAGCTCAATCACAGATGAGCACTCTCATAATCAATAGGATTGATTTCTACAATCTCCAAACACCTTTTGAGACTATTTGAAAATAACTGCTACAAGGGTATAAAATTCTCATCTATTTACTACTTTAAAAACAAAAATAATGATTTTAAATACCTTTATCTCATAAGCATTCAGCTGCTTGCTTTCCTCTGTATTCCTTTTTTTTAGGGCCTTATTCTGTTAAAAGTTAAAAATAAAGAATTACATTTAGTACCAAAGTGACTCAAATGTGCACTGTCACCTTTCTTAAGACTGAAATTACTAAGGGAAAGGAAAGCATTATTCTCTAAAACTGGAGTGAAGAAAATCTTTTTAAAATAGTTTGATACTGAGAATCAGTACATACCTCCTGTTGGAGTTCCTCAATATTCTTGTTTTTATTTTCAACTTGTTTCTTTAAATTGTTACACTAAAAATTATGAAAAAATATAATTATTTTATTCAATATTCCAATCAAAATTATTTCAAACTAATAAATATTAAATACAGAAGTCACTTCAAAAATCATGTCATTAAATAATTCCATTAATATCTAAAAATCCTGTGATCAAATTTTAATAAAGATTATCTCAATACAAATTTGAAATTCTTAACAATTCTTAATAAAAATACATTTGAATTCAACTACTTTAAAAATGATTCCATTTCTCATTGCTGAGATCTTTTACCCATTACCTACAGGATAAGGGAATAATATGATACTCCGTCTCCTCCTTACTACATTTTCATTCCTGCTAAAATACCAGCTGAACCACTTTTTTAAATCTCACTTTGAGGGACTTCTTCACCTGGGTGCACATGCAGAATTAGATTAAGAAGTATGAGCCCCCCAAATATCCCGAGTACCATAAAAGCAGCACAGATTTCTAAAGGGTCCTCTTAAAACATCCAAGATCTGTAAATTGTTCTAATGTCAATTGAAATAGAAAGAAATTCCAATGGAAAAAATATTTAATCTTCCTCATTAGCACAAAAGACTGAAATATTTTTTGAGAGCACCATTTAAGTATATTTTTTTTATTATGCTATTACAGTGTTCCCAATTTTTCCCCTTTATCCCCCCTCTGCCCTGTACCCCCCCAATCCTCCAGCATTCTCCACCTTAGTTCATGTTCATGGACTGTACATTTATTTGACTTCTCTGTTTCCTACACTATTCTTAACCTCTCCCCATCTGTTTTATGCCTACCAATTAAGCTTCTTTTTCCCTGTACTCCCCCCGAACTATTCTTTCCCTTCCCCTCCCTCTCCCCACTGATAACACTCCATGTGATGTCCATCCTCAGATTCTGTTCCTGTTCTAGTTGTTTGCTTAGTATTTGTTTTCATTTTTTTTTAGGTTCAATTGTTGATAGTTGTGAGTTTGTTGTCATTGTACTGTTCATATTTTTGATCTTCAATTTCTTAGATAAGTCCCTGTAACAATTTCACCTAATAAGGACTTGGTGATGATGAACTCCTTTAACTTGACCTTATCTGGGAAGCATTTTATCTGCCTTTCCATTCTAAATGACAGCTTTGCTGGATAGAGTCATCTTGAATGTAGGTCCTTGCCTTTCATGATTTCAAATACTTCTTGCCAGCCCCTTCTTGCCTGTAAGGCTTCTTCTAAGAAATCTGCCAATAGCCTTATGGGTACTCCTTTGTAGGTAACTATCTCCTTTTCTCTTGCTGCTTTTAAGATTCTCTTTTTATCTTTAATCTTGGGTAACTTAATGAAGATGTGCCTTAGTATGTTCCCCTTTGGGTCTAACTTCTTTGGGACTCCCTGGGCTTCCTGGACTTCCGGGAAGTCTATTTCCTTCACCAGATTGGGGAAGTTTTTCTTCATTATTTGTTCAAGTAAGTTTTCAATTTCTTGCTGTTCTCCTTCTGATACCCCTATGATTCAGACATTGGAACGTTTAAAGTTGTCCCAAGGTTCCTAAGCCTCTCTTTATTTTTTGTGAATTCTTGTTTCTTCCTTCTGTTCCAGTTGGATGTTTCTTTTTTTGTCCCAAATCATTGATTTGAGTCCTGGTTGCCTTCCTGTCACTGTTGGTTCCCTGAATATTTTGCTTTATTTCACTTTGGGTAGTCTTCATTTGTTCTTTCACTTTTTGACCAAGCTCAATCAGTTCTGTGAGCATCTTAGTTACCAATGTTTTGAATTCCATTATCAGATAAGTTGACTATCTCATCACTTAGCTCTTTCTCTGGAGTTTTGCTCTGTTCTTTCATTTGGGTCATGTTTCTTTGTCTTAGTGCACCTGTTAAGGTGTAAGCGGGGTGGGGCCTTAGGTGTTCTCCAGGGCACAGCAACCCTCTTTGCTGCATGGTGACGCTATGGGGAAAGGGTCAAAGAGGGAACAGTGCAGCTCAGCTCGTGGGAGTCTAGCCCCACTTTCCAACAAATTCATGTGAGACTGGGAGTTTCTCCCACCATGGCAACCCTGCCATAGTTCACAGTCAGCCCTGAGTCTCAGTTTCCCATTCAGCCAGCCCTACCCATGTGGTCTGCTGCCTTGCCCTGGGTTCTCTCCATCTGCCTTTCTCCCTCCTACTGGTCTGGTTGACTGTTTCTTTAATTTCTTGGTTGTCAAAAGTTCCATGCAGTTTCATTTTCTGGTACTTCTGGTTGTTTATTGTTTTTAGATTGGTTGCTATCCTACTTTTGGTTGTTCGAGGAAGGGAAGGATTTCTACCTATGCCTCCATCTTGCTCAGAACCTTGAAATATTTTTCCTTATTATATTCACTGCCCCATCTCACTCTCCCTTCTTTCTGAATAAGCTAATGAAATTGAAGTTTTTGATACTTTTAAATTTAAATAATTTCAAAAATTAGGACTAATTAAGAAAAGTAAATTTGCTTGAATGCCCAGAAATCTTGAAAAGTATCAAACTATCACAGTTCATTATTTTTATTGTTGCTCAAGTACAGTTGTCTCCATTTCCCCCACCACTCTTCCCCACCGCACCCACTCCCACCCACCTCCCACCCCAAACCTACCCCCCCTTTGGCTTTGTCCATGGGCCCTTTATACATGTTCCTCGACAACCCTTCCCCAGTTGATTTTTATGTAAAATAATTCTTGTGCACAGTAATAAAGAATTTTATTCATCAGAATTCTAGGTAGAAAAAAAAATGGTGTTGATTATTAGAGGCCAGAACTTCAGAAAGTGAAGTACACTTTCCAAAGTACTATTCACTATATAGAAAGTCACATTTAGGACCATTGTGTAGTGAGGTGCAGAGAAGGAAAGAAGGGAATTGGGGGGACAGGCAGTAAAAACACTTTACATAAAGGTAGCAGAAATTATTCTGCACCTCTCTTGAGAGATGGGAGAGATATCTTTTTAAAAGCATCTTGCCACTCTAAAGATATCCACAACAAATGTAGCTGCTCAGAGTATGAAATTTCAGGAAAAGAGATAACTAAAGAGAAATATAATAACCTTGTTTTGTGAAGCATTCTGCAAAACTGAACCCAGAGTCTCTTCAAAGAAATTAATAGTGAAAATTCTACAATCTTCAAAGCCTTCAAGAAGAACTAAAATTTCTACAATGGCTATTAAGTATAAAGTCTGGCCCTAAAGAATCTAGTCATACATACAGGGTCTGGCAGAAGTAAGGCTTGACTGAGTGTGGTTGGTAGAGTATGTGAATGTCTCACACAAGATGGACAGCAATTTGAACATTTCACCTAAAATGTCATATGGTGTGCTTGAGTGCAATATTGTTATGTTACGGAATTACATGATTATGATTTGATAATAAAAGATTTTGTAATAAAAAGGGAGTGTTATTTGTGCCAGATCCTGTATATGGTTACAAAGTATCTATTCCCAAATATTTTTGCAGTTTGATAATACCTTGTTTTCTAATATCTTCATTTGTTTATCTTTTTTTAAAACTTCACATTCAATGCTTCGAACCTAAAAAAGTAATATTTAACATCAGATTTAAAATGTTAACAGAATTATCATTTTCTACAAGTATCTTTTAGAAATGAATTATAAAGCTCAGTCTTTTCTTTCTACAAAAATATTAATAGTAATCCCCCCAATTTACTTCAGTATGCTTTCTTTAAAAAACTGTCTTTATGTTAATGTTTACATATTAATGTTTATCATTCTTATCTTAGCCCAATATCACTTGGCAGTATTTTATCAGCTTTCCCAATTTATCTTGAATTTTTAAAAACTGTCTTACATATAAATATTTATAATCTTTTAACTATGCCTTTCACAGACATTTGTTAATCGAAACCACCTAACAACCCAATGATATAAAAGGTGTAGGTATTATCCCCATTTTAGATATGGGGAAATTCAGGTCAAATAAAGTATGTATAAAAAAGTCTGAAGTAAGGTAGTGGATTGGAAAAAAAAGAGTGTTAATAAATTTCAATGTCAGGCAAAATATGAGAGAAATATTTACAAACTGGATTTTTTCTGGGAAATTTTTTCAATAGGTAAACTGAAATCCAACCATGGAAAGATTAAATATGCTAACAACCTTACATTTTGTTTTTTTTTAATTAATCACTATTATTTTCTAATTAGTAAAATAAATTTATATTCTTAGTGGCAGATTTTTATTTTAAATTAAACATCAAATTCATGTTTTTCCTTATCACAAACAAGGTTAGTTTTTTAGGCAGCTTCTGATGTAAATTTTAAAGCAGTGAATTACATAGCAAGTCTTGAGAAAATTAAATTCTTTTTTTTTTCTGGTTGAATTTAATTAATAAATATGAAATTTAAAACATTAGCTTTATGAGAGGAAAAAATATGGTGTAGGCTAAAGAATGTTTGAAGGTCAATTCCATTCCTTCTTGTCAGGTAGCCTTTCAAAGTTTTTTTACTTTTTGGAGTTCTGATTTCTTAATTCATAAAGTGAGGGAAAAAATGACTTCCAGTTAGATAACACATTTAAAGGAACTAGAACATTCCTTGTCCATTGTAAGCCCTTAAAAAAATTACAGCTCATCTCATCCTTGGACTATCTCAGTAGTCTTACGACTTTTAAAGTGTAAGGTCAAAACTCTTAAGCATAGCTTATGAAACCTAAATGTTCTACACTCCTCTCTCCCCATTTTCATCTCTCCTTACTCTCCACTATCATCACTATCTTAAACTCTGTCTTTCAGCCAGGATGAATGTCTTATAGTTGCTTAAATATGATGGTTCTCTTATATTTTATAATGTATATGTGTGTGTGTGTAACCTGGAATACTCCTCGTCTTGATATACTTGTTTCCTCTTACCCTCTGACTTCCACAAATTCCTATTAACCTAAGATTTCAAGCTAAATGTCATTTTTTCCAGGAAGCTCGCTTGTCCTAACTCAAGTGTGGATCAAAGGTTTCTTCTGTGGTCTCCAACAACATTTATAAAGAGGACCTGTGTTTCAGTGTGGCCACCATCCTTTCCTGCAAAGACTCCTTTACTGTAAATCCAGTGACCCTGCTCAGTCTGTGCAGTCTGACAAGAGGCTGACTGGTCTCCAGAAGTGGACACAGCTCAGGCGCAGCCAGATGACTCTACCCCTAACCACAACCGGAGTCCTCTCCTCTGCAACTTGGAGTCCTCTCCAAGACTTTTTTCCAGAGCTTTTAAGACTACTTTTTTATAGCCTTCCAACTAATTCCAGTGCTTTTCACCTCTTCCTATTCCAGTCTTAAAAATTTAAAATGTCACTTCCCTAATTAAAGAAAAAACTTAATTGGATCACCATTGTGTACCAAAACAAAACAAACAAGCCAAAAAAGCCAAAGTCAGCACCCAGAACATTGTCTAGCACACAGTAAACAGTGAATAACATTTGTTGAATGGAAAACATTCATAGCCTTCACATCTCATCTGATCGGTTTTTGCACAACTTTCTCCCACTATATATGTTATATACTACAACCATGTCACCTACTTCGCACTAGTACATTTTCATGACATTCTTCCCTAGAAACTTTCTTCCTATCCCACCTTGTTAAATCACATTCACCAAAGCACAGCACAAACTTATTACTCAATTTATCAGTATATTCTATATTAAAGCATTAGTCTTTTATTTAGCCTTAAAATGTAAATCAATGTTAAATATTGAGCATTTATAAAAGCAACTTAGAATTATACCACTATTTCTCCTAGATACAAACCATATAAGCACAATAACCAAACTCTGCCAATATTTTAAAGTCAACAGCCTACAACAGTCCCTCGATGACTAGTAATTTATTCAACAGTATACTTCATTTTTTTAGACACATGATATTGCCTTTATAATTTGAAATTTTGTGATATGATCTATTATTAAGCATAACATACATTTTTGTCACTCTTGTCCAATTTACATTTAACTTCATCTTCTTTCTGATTTAGTTCTTGTCTCACAGATTCCAGTTCATTCCTTAAAGAAAATGGAAGAGTGACATAATAAAAAAATTTATATTTTCATTTTATTCCCTTTCTGAATTTCTAAAATGGTTGACTATTACATTTTATTGGTTTATATTTTCATTTTGCTGGGTATTTTTCATGCATTAATACTAATTAGGCACAATTTACCCCTATATTTAAATTAATGTATATATTTATTTTGAAATTAACTATCTGGATATAGTCATTTTTCTATTAGAAAGCTCCTAGAAAGAAAGGAATACTTAAATATTTAAGTCAAGACTTTACTTTTACTGTTTTCTAAATCATAAATCAGTCATCACTCTGACATAATTTTATTCAAATAAATTTGGTACATAAACACAAATGATTTTAAATGAAACACTACATGACTGAGATATCTGCATATACATATATCCTTACACATGTAACAGAGTATCTCTGGAAACATACACAAGAAACAGTGACGCCTCTGGGAAAGGAAACTAAATAACAGTGACAAAGACAAGAAAGACAGTTTTCTTCCTCCAAGTGTTTCTTTGTCCCTTTGAATTTTGTTCCATAAGTATGGACAGGGTCCAGCAGAAGTAACACCTGCTTGAGTGTGGTTGGTAGGGTAATAATGTGGGTGTAGTAATTTATAATTTTATAATTTGAACATTTTACCTAAAATGTCAAATGGTGTGCTGGAATGTGATATTGTTATGCTACAGAATTACACACTTATGATTTTGTAATAAAAAGGGGGCATTATTTGTGCCAGATCCTGAATTATCCTTTTTAAAAATTTAAAGTGGGGTGGGAGAAGAGAAAGTAGGTAAAGGCGTCAAATATATAATAATGGAAGGAAAGATTCTGGGTCATTACCACACAATATATCAAAGAGCATAATATAATGGTATACACCTGATATTTATGTAATGTTGTTAACCAATGTTACCCCAATAAATTTAATTTTAATTTTTTTAATTAAAAATCTGTCTGTTGCACTTAAAAACAATTGAGCTTTCTCTAAAGGATACTTGAAGCTATTTCTAATTGTACTCTCTCATGACGACTAATATCTTTCCAGGTCTAACCTGTATGCATGGAATAGTTTTCAATCATGCAGAATAATTGGCTTGTGAAAACTAAATCCAAAATATTTAATCTTTAACTGAGTATTAAACCTTTAATTGGTATATTCTTACTTTTCCTAAATATACTTATATTTAGAGTTCTGTATGTCCACAAGATAGGTAGATAGATGTACTAAAAGATATTATCCAAATAATTTGAATTATCTTAAATAAAAATAGCCTTTCCCTACAATATGCCTTTACTATTTTTCCTTAAATTATACAGGGGCTTAATCACAGAAATTTAATCTATAAATAACAGCCACTTCTGAATAAGAAAATTGAGCGAAAAGGGCAACAGCCATCATTGGAAGTATGATAAAATATAACTTCCCAAATCTGGACAACAGGAAGTTCTATGACAGGCACTGTGTTCAGCACTCTATTCACATTAACCCAGGCAGTCTCAAACAAACCTATGAGGGAGGTATATTAGGTCAAATAAGATTCAAATAATTTTAAGTACCAGTAAGTTTTACTGACCACATTCTTTAACCTAACATAAAAAAGTCATGACTTAATATTTCAGAAATAAGTAAAAACAAGAACCCCTATACATTTGGAAATTATCTAAATTACTAGTAGATTACAAGGAAACTTAAAACACAAAAACAGATTTATAAAATAATAAAAATGAAAACACTGTATACCAAAAACCAGGTCATAGATCCATAGCTGTGTTAAGAAGTAAACTGATTTCTTGAAATAGTTTTATAATTTAAAAAAGAAAAAGATAAACTAAATATCAATACACTGATTTTAAAATGAATTTAAAAAGTTCAAAATTTTATTTCAGGCAGGCAAAAGATTTCTAAGTACAAAGGCTATAAGAAAAATTACAAAGGACAAGACAATTAGATTTAATTTTAAAAAATCACAAAAAACTTCTGTATGAAAAAAATACCCAAAGTAAAAAAAAAAACACAACAGTTTGTGGAAAATCTATGCTATAAATAAAACAAGATAAAGGATTAATATATTTTTTAAAGGTTAACTAAATCAATAAAACAATCAAGACTTCAAAATATTAGTGGACAACAGGTATAAGAAATTTTAGCAAGAGGAACTTCTGGCAAGCAAATATGAAAAATTCTAATGCTTACCCCCCAAAATGAAAAGGACAAATGACAAGAACAAACAGTTGTCTTTATCCATTATATTACCAAATAAATTAATGAGAATACCCAAAGCCAATTAAAACATTTTGAAAACAGTATTTTCATACAATATTGGTTGTATTGCATGCTTAGAACAAATAACAACCTATTATGAAATGATGCCTCTGACTCAATGAATCCTACTATCACATTCAGAACAAGGAAGAGATCTGTATATGCTAAGATGTTTACTATAGAATTATTTTACAATAGTGGACAACTGTACAATGTAAATATCCAAAAATATAAAGGATTAAAATTTGAAATCTCATATCCACTTGATAGACTGGTATACAGGCATTAAAACAGATGACTGTGAAAACACTTAGAAACATGAATAATGTTTAAAATAATTTTAAATATTTTTATTTCTCTTCTAAATTTCCTGGCACATGATTAGCGTACCTTCTTAATAAATAATATTAGAAAGCGTATGATTCTTCAAAATTAATTTCTATGTCAAATCTCACTATTTCTACACTGAGTATAAAGCAGACATCATTAGAACTTCATTTTTAAGCAGGATTCCAAAGCAGTAATTTAAGTCTAATTTTTACTTTAAGTTATATGCACTGTAAGTTGAATATAAATTAACTATAACAAGTTAACAGAAAAGAATACTAAATTTTTTGTCAGACAGAAGACACTATTTAGCCTTGCCTTAATTGTCTTTCTGTTTCTTCCAGATTTTCTATTTGTTTCAATATCCTTTCTTCTTGCTTTTTGCTATCCTAAAGAAATAATATTGTTTACATTAATTATCTTGTTTCAACAAAAACATAATTGAAACTAATATTTAAGAGCTTTATGTGTCAGCATAAAACTCAGTTACACATAGAACAAGAGAACGAGCTAACTGCCCTAGCCGCACACCGCTTTCCCAGCCTTTGATTACTCCTCTGACAACCTCTAGTCAGCAGCTAATGAAACAAGTCTTATTTGCTGATTCCCAGTGACACTTTGAGACACATCCTTTATTTATATTGTTGTGGCTTCAAGGAATGGGTTTTCCCTCTTTGTTGCCTACTGAACTCATGATTAGTCATGTTTCAGGCTAAAATCAATGCTATACTCTGTCTGAAGCCTTCTCTTCCACCAAGTCAGAAGTGGTCCTGTGACCTCAGGTAACACTTTGTTCCCCAAACAACACATATACTGTTTGTTTAAGTTCTGTGAGCATTTTTTTCTATTGAATTTTAAGCTCCTGAAGAGGAAGAATGATCATCTATTCTATTTCTGGTCATCTATTCTAACTCCCTAAATTTTATTCTTCACTGTATCCTCCACACTGTGTTATATAATTTATTTAATAAATACTTGTTGAATAAATATATAAATCTTTATGCTTAAAATTAGATTAACTTTATCATTGGGTAGCCTCTATATTCTGTTGCTCATTATCACCATCTAAGATCAATATGTATTTTTTCTTCTACAACAAAGTATCAGCTCTAAGATAATCAGACTCCTTTACAGGTCATCTATTCTAACTCCCCAAATTTAAAGATAAGAAAACTGAGTCACTGGTACTTTTGTTTTTCAACTCACATTAATATCTTCTTGCTGCTTACTAAGTTCTAGGACCATTTCACTTCTTTCTTGTGCTAGTTCTTTGTTCTCCAATGAAAGCCTGTTGCAGTTTGCAGTTAGTTCAGTATTCTTAAGCCTATTAAAAAAAAAAAAGTCATACCAAAATATTTACATATAAAATGAAATGATGTGATATTTAGTTCAAAATAATGTTAGAGGAAAGGAGGGAAGGGCTTGGGGTATAAATTAAGTAAAACTGACCATTAGTTAATACTTTCTGAAGCTGGGTGATTGGTACATGCTGTTCATTTAATTATTCCCTAAATTTTCTATATGTCAGAAATTTTTCTATAAGTTTTTCAATATGAAATATATTTCCTTGCATACTCCCTATACCATAACCTCCCCATACTTTCCACAAATTTTAAAGGGCATATTATTTTTATGTGATATTTTTCTAATAACTGTCTTAGAAACTGTTCAAACTCCTGATGATTTGATTGAAGTACAATAGTACATGAGGCATTAACTATTTTTAATTAAAATAAAAACTAGGTTTAACCTTTTGCAAACACTTCAACTGCTCTTACAAGGTCTCAAATGCTCTAGACTGGAAGAGAGATTACTGCTGTCATCGGCTGCAGCATGGATCAATTTTAAATGAAGAACACAGTCTGTGCAGCTCTATAAGCACCTACTGTCTCCTACTATTTTACTGATAGTGAAAATTCATGAAAAAGTAGATAAAAGTTTTCATTAAAAAATGGAAGGCTGAGCCCTGGCTGGCATAGCTCAGTGGATTGAGCGCGGGCTGCGAACCAAAGCATCACAGGTTTGATTCCCAGTCAGGGCACATGCCTGGGTTGCAGGCCATGGCCCCCAGCAACTGCACATTGATGTTTCTCTCTCTCTCTCTTTCTCCCTCCCTTCCCTCTCTAAAAATAAATAAATAAAATCTTTAAAAGAAAAAAAATGGAAGGCTGAAAAAGCAAGTATACCAAGGATATCAAATTTATACTAAAGTATAATTAACCACTCAGTGTATTTATTAAAAGGGGGTTGGGTTAACAGATGAATTTTACCCAGAACCCACAAGAAAACACCACTGAAAAGGTGTCACGAGCAGGGAATGGGAGACAGAAAGGAAGAAACAAGACCCTGAGTCAACTGCGTCCTCATTTTTATCCAGAGCTGAGAAGCAACCAAAAAGAAAAAATCATGCTCACCACTAGATTAGCTATTTGAGTTTAATTCTCTATAAATAGTAACAAAATAATTATTTCCTCCCACTTTCTCTGAAAATTAAACTTACTAAAAAGGTGACTCATGCAAATAATTTATTTGGGCAATGTAAGGAATGAATTGTATTTTGTCATTTCATTGGTACAAACCTATGAAATAACTTAGCCTAACAATCAAAATAACAAGTTAGAACTATAAACGATTGTTTTTATGAGGAACCAAGTATCTCCAAGAAAAGTAATATATTGATCTTAAGCAGTTCTTAACTTCATGATGTACTCTTTTTATGTGAATGGTATGTACTTGCCTTAGCAATAAAGTTCATAAATTATTTTGACCTTTAGAAATAAAATACAACTATAAGCCAATTCAAATAAATATGAATATAACTTACTAATTTATTATTAAATACCAGAAAACTTAGCAATTGAATACTTAAGCTATTTTATAGAGAGAAAGAAAGCATACTTCTCGTTTTCAAGCTCAGTCTTCAGTTCTTTAACCTGTTGTGAATACTGCTGTTCCCTGGTCGCAATGGTAGTTAACTGTATTTCCAAATCGTGTACTTCTTCCTGAAAAATAAACATGTATATCCTTGACTGTTTTTGTAATTTTCTCATTTGAAAAGCTTGCTCCCTCTATGCAAATAAGTCATATGTTTCGCAAAAATTTAGTAAGAATATGTCAAATTTCTAAATTTAAGTAGATTCAGTGCCATAAGCATTATAATTTAAAACTTGAGCAATGACAAATGTAATACAAGTAAATGCCATCTTGATATTCTAAAGCTCAACCAATAAAATTATATTTACCTATTATAAAATATTTTTTATCACTTTTGCTCTACCAAGTAATTAATTTCAATTAAAATGTTGTATTATTAAGAGATACAGGGTCCTGCAGAAGTAACACCTGCTTGAGTGTGGTTGGTAGGGTAATAATATGGGTGTAATAACTTATAGTTTTACTTTGAATATTTCACCTAAAATGTCACACAGCTTAAATGGGATATTGTTATTTTACAGAATGACATGTTTATGATTTTGTAATAAAAGATTTTGTAATAAAAAAGGGGCATTATTTGTGCCAGACCCTGTATATTAACTAATAAAATCAGCATCTTAAAAACTAAGTTGTTCATACTATTATAAATAGTTACAATACTGTTACGCTGTAAATATATAATTTTTCAAATAAAAGACATTCTAAAATTATCATGAGGAATATAGGAAAAGATTGTAAGCTAAGAATGTAATTAAGGCTAACTTTATACTTTAAAAAGAAATTTTGTGAAAAATCTTTCACAAAGCTGATAGGTACACCTTAATCTGTTTTGTAAATCCGTACTCTACTAACAAAATACGTGAAATAAAAATGTATCCTTTTTAAACAAACCTCTCTGGTTTCGAGAAGACCAGTTAGCTTTCGTTCTGTTCCTTTTAATTCTTTAGCAATCTTCTCCAATTGCTTTTTTTCATCTAAAAGCTTTTGGTGTTCTGCCTGTTTAAAAAATTAATAAATTGTGACAATGAAAGCACACATACACTCAAAATAATCAAACTGCCTAATAAAGTTGTGGAGAAAATTATGAGTTTATCTTTGGCTAAAGTTTTTTAAAAGAGAAAATAAGTCCTTATTAAGTAAATTCCAAAATTAAATATGATGAAAGAATTTAGTGGACAGAGCCCTAAAATGCTTTTCAATTTTTTTTAATTCTTTATTTTATTGATTATGCTATTACAGTTGGCCCATTTTCCCCCTTCACTCCCCTCCACCCTGCCTATCCCCTCCCACTCACATTCCCCCCTTTAGTTCATGTCCATGTGTCATAAGTTCTTTAGTGTCTACATGTCCCATACTATTCTTACCCTCCCCCTGTCTATTTTCTAGCTACTGTCTATGCTACTTATTCTCTACATCTTTTCCCCCTCCCTCCCCCTCCCACTTCCCTATTGCTAACCCTCCATTTGATGACTATTTTTTACAGTTCATATTTTTAATCTTCTTTTTCTTAGGTAAGTCCCTTTAACATTTCATATAATAAGGGCTTGGTGATGATGAACTCCTTTAACTTGGCCTTGTCTGAGAAGCACTTTATCTGCCCTTGCATTCTAAATGAAAGCTTTGCTGGGTAGAGCAATCTGAGATGTAGGTCCTTGCCTTTCATGACTTGGAATACTTCTTGCCAGCCCCTTCTTGCCTGTAAGGTCTCTTTTGAAAAATCAGCTGACAGTCTGATGGGAACTCCTTTGTAGGTTACTGTCTCCTTGTCTCTTGCTGCTTCTAGGATTCTCTCCTTCATTTTTACCTTGGCTAATGTAATTATGATGTGCCTTGGCGTGTTCCTCCTTGGGTCCAACCTCTTTGGGACTCTCTGAGTTTCCTGGACTTCCTGAAAGTCTATTTCCCTTGCCAGATTGGGGAAGTTTTCCTTTAATATGTGTTTAAATAAGTTCTCAATTTGTTGCTCTTCCTCTTCCCCTTCTGGTACCCCTATAATTCGGATGTTGGCACGTTTAAAGGTGTCCTGGAGGTCCCTAAGCCTCTCCTCAGTTTTTTGAATTCTTGTTTCTTCATTC